>NQII01005975.1:20753-31322 GCA_002778355.1 Clitarchus hookeri | reverse complement strand
CAGGGCGTGACCCCGCCAATAATCAGACGCAGATCGCCTTGGCAGGAGGCGAGTACTCTTGCCATTGCGCACCGCGGCTTCCTCCGGAGTAACAAACACTTTCTCAAGAGAACTTCGGTCCCAACATTCTCACAAAGATTAGCATTTTAGTAAGCACCTTCGATCTGAAACTCATACTGCGAAATTGAATGTTTCTCGAACTCCGCAGTTAACCAAAAATAGTTTTATTTCTTTAAAATAAATATATATTTTTTGGGCAGTAAGGAGTAGTTTAGAATAGTGAAAGATGTGGATTTCCCTGCAAATATGTTACCCAACAAATATAAGTAGAGAAAACTAAACTTGAATAAAATTAATCGTAATTCCAAGCCCACGTTTCCGTAAACGAAGTTGAGAACTTCTGGGCTCGCAGATTTCCTCTACAAGGCGTTGGTGAACGAACGGTTCTTGGGAACTTCAACACCGGCTAGCACCGTGGACCGGGTCCACGGGATCCATCTGCGCCTGTGGCACAATGCTTCGATCCTCTCGACTGGGTCTCGACCCAGTCCCGTCCTGGGTGCCTCCGCGTATCCACTTCCCCCAACAGCATCGGACAGCATGGTCCAAACTATCAGCGTGGTCGGCCGTACGGCGGTACGACCAACCTGCGTTATTCAGCCCGATCACGAGTTCTCTATCGAAGTAAGTCAGTTGCGTAAAGCGTTGCCTTCGGAGACTTACCGGCGTTCTTCTTCGCGATGTACGTCTTCTTGGCATCGCCCAGTGTTTCTCGCGTTAACGCGGCATCTACCACACGCCAGTGCCTACGACAACTGGCCGGTGCTTGCAGCGCCCCTGCCGGTAGTGAGGTCAAATTCAAACTAGAGATGGGTAGGTTTGCGAATTTAAAGGAGTCGGGTCCGGATATACATCCAGCACTGTGGACTTACATCCAGGTTCCGTGTCCGCCGGACCTATACGGGTGAAATGAATCTGACTGAGACGGACTGCAATGGTTTTGTTTGACGTAGGAGGTATATCGTGACCAGCCAGTAATTTACTGTTAGATGGTATTGTTTGTTTTTATCAAATAAAATAACGTTAATTAAGGAAAATAAATACTTTATTATTATTATAAAATCACAGTGGGTTTGGTTAGCCGAATAACCAGTCTAGATAGTACTAAAAAAAANAAATACTTTATTATTATTATAAAATCACAGTGGGTTTGGTTAGCCGAATAACCAGTCTAGATAGTACTAAAAAAAAAATCACAACCTCTGTAGGATTACTTAGGGGAAAAAAGGAACTAACTTATTTGGTAACTTAACTAATAGTTCTTATGGTAATAATCAAACTATATAAAAATCAANGGGAAAAAAGGAACTAACTTATTTGGTAACTTAACTAATAGTTCTTATGGTAATAATCAAACTATATAAAAATCAATAGGTAAATAATTATAAGTTTCCAAGTACCAATCAATTTAACAATCACGTCTTGTGAATGTAAAAAAACAATACAGTAAAACCATTAACAGTCTAACAAATATAATAATTATAAATGGTATNCACGTCTTGTGAATGTAAAAAAACAATACAGTAAAACCATTAACAGTCTAACAAATATAATAATTATAAATGGTATTAAAAAAACTATAAATACTTGAAACAGTATATTTCTATTTAGCACGTAAAACACACTTTAAAACCAAACCATGAAATACACCAGAACAAGACCAACAAAACAGTAATACAGCATTTTAATAACCGATTTGCAATAATGCACATTTGATAGTTTTTGTAATAATTTACGACTTTGAGAATAGGAATGATGTTTCCAGTAATAAACTTACCTTTAGACGGAACTATAACACAATCGCAAAGTAAATAATAATTTCAAACCCATCAAAACATATGTTTCAAACGACGCGACGGTCGGAGTTGTAATAATAAAAGTTTGATAGAAAACAAAACAAAAAAAACACGCTTGAAGTGCGAACCGCTCCTGTCCACCCGCTCCGGTCCATTTTATTTCCAGCAGCGGCATCGCGCGTTTTGTTCACTCACCCACTCGCGCCCCATATTCATTCATTTCCACTCCGCCGGAGACCGTGGATACGTGTCCGGCTTGCACTCGGATTTACATCCATCAGTACCGTAATTGATACGGGTCCGCGGACACGTATCCATCCGGACCTACCAATCTCCAATGCGAACGCACCAACATGGCATCGTGTGCATACCAGCTCGTACCATCGCTGTTTACATACTTTCGTGGTTGTAGCGTGGTTACTTCGTGATGCGCCATTTTCATTGTCCAGCAGTACACTGTACCACGTTGTGGAATCAGGATAATACATTCTACTCTATAATTAATTGCATGTATTGTGTGAATTAAAGAAAACTTTGTGAAGCTTTGTAGAAAACCAGTTACTAAGTACTTATTTAATACTTTTACTTATTTTTAGGGTGTGTAAATTATGCCATTACAAGAATTTCGCTCTGTGCTTACATAGAAATAAACCCTCCAGAAATTGAAACAGTATTAAAACAGTTCACCGTCACTTGTAATTTGGACTCCATTTTTATAATATGGTGGTCAAACTTGTTCCGGCATTCCTTAATTTTTCTTTTTCCTAGTTAGACAATTTTATTGGCTTTAGTAGCTGACTTGCGCTATAACCTATCAGCGTTACTATGAACGCGATGAGGGAGTGGAAAAGCGAAAGNTTGGCTTTAGTAGCTGACTTGCGCTATAACCTATCAGCGTTACTATGAACGCGATGAGGGAGTGGAAAAGCGAAAGGGAAAGAAAAGCTTCTCTGCATTAAAATTTAATGAGAAAATTCTTCGTCCCACTTCTCCATGTTTTTAACGATCAACAATGTCTGTCTTTTACCACGCGTCCTATTCAATTGTTTGTTTCCAAAACAAACTTCTTGGAAACAAAATTTCAACTCCACGCCCTTAAAATTTCTATGACGTTGTTTTCTCTCTGTAGGCACCCCTGATTTACTCTTAAGTCAAAGGGCCATAAATTGTACTCATTAAATATAAGTAGGTAGGGTAGAGTTTCCATACGACATTCGAAGTCTGTAAAGTTTTATTAACTTCGACATTTAAAACGCAACGGAACAAAATGAAAGCTTGATATTTGGAAGGCGAGGAATAAAAGAAAGGTTTATGTCATTGAAATTACACGGGAGTAAACAGGAAAAAGAACTTAAAAGAATACATATAGCAAAACAATGAACCAACTCTTAAAATGGCACAGTAAACTGAACTTAGTTAACTGCAGTATATATCAGCAGCTGACACTCACAATAATTGTCTGAGCAGTGGAAATGGATGCTGTTGATGTAACAACATGAATCTGCGCTTTGACATTTAGAACACCTGTGGCCTTGCACAGGTGCGAGATGCAGCAAGCAATAATACATAAGTAATCGATCCTCGTGAAATGTAAAATGTCACTGACACCATCATGAGAAATAGGCATCACAGTTCATGCAAACTGGTGCTTTGTCTTACATTTGTAAATGCTGCTCAGATTGCTATGTTTATTCCACGACGCAAAACCACGGAGTAAACCACAATATTTATAATAATTAATGACACGCTTAGTAAAGCAATGATACGGCTTTAGTTTTCAGGCTTATTTTATCACTGGTGCTACACCATAGACCAATCAGCGAGTGCCATTTAAAAAAAATTGGTTATGGAATAAGTTTACTTATAATTTGAAATAATTAAAAACCGATTTCCAACCAGCGGTGAAATAATGAAAAAGGTAAGCGAAAAAATATATTTCGTGGAATGAAAAGGTTAATCAAAAAACTGTACATTTCATGCAACAGCGTAATGAAAATACAAGGTTTACTGACATTTAAATAACGTCGATAACTTCGCCTTCATTTAAATGTGACATGGCATGGCCACTATTTNTACAAGGTTTACTGACATTTAAATAACGTCGATAACTTCGCCTTCATTTAAATGTGACATGGCATGGCCACTATTTGCCTTGAAACATTATCTCTCATGCAGTGCTTGGCGTTAACTCTAAAGAATTTCCCTCATAAAAATACTATGCCTGANGCCTTGAAACATTATCTCTCATGCAGTGCTTGGCGTTAACTCTAAAGAATTTCCCTCATAAAAATACTATGCCTGATTATACAACACTGGCGCACATAATTCTCTGAAGACCTGTTTTTATCTTTCAATCAGGACATATTGTACCTCGCTACTTAGAACATTTTTGCTTTAAAGGGCACGAAGTTTCGTGCGATTGTAAGTCCACCTACAAAACTCAAGTAAGCAATGGCGAATGCATTACATTTTATTCCCACACTTCTANTCCACCTACAAAACTCAAGTAAGCAATGGCGAATGCATTACATTTTATTCCCACACTTCTACAAAATAATGAAAATGCAGCTAAACACTCCCGAGACGAAGACAGTTCTGGGACAAGATAGTCTCATTTACCACGCGCGTTAAACAAGCTAAACAGACGTAAATCTTGACGCACATCGAAGCTAGCAGCTAGCTAAAATAAATTATGAGTTATCGTATATTTTATGCTCGCTTTCAATATCACAACGAATGTTATAAAAATTACACCAACAACTTTCCAACAATAAAGTATAACTAATAATGCTATATACAACTGAAATGACTTTACTTCGCGAATTTTAAGTTGCAATGCTGAAATTCAGATTCAGTGATCATGCAGGTTTGCCGCTGTGAAGACATGTAATAGTGATAATGTAAATATGCAAACCATCGGCTCTAGCAGTGTCATAACAACACATTATAATTCTCATTCACTAGCTAAAATATGTATTTTCCAATAGACCAACTTGGCTTGCACCCTTATTTAAAAATAAATTATATATCAAAATTGTCTCATACTAAATAGTTAAACAACACTTACATTAAATAATGAAGATAAATATATGACGAACGCCTAAACAGTAATATATTTGGAACGGTGTTACCAATTTCTGCTTCTGTTCGTTTTTTTTTTTGTGTACAATGCTAAACCATTTTCACTACACCCATCACAGTTCATATCTCATGAATAATCAAAACAAAACCAATTAATTGTATATTTATTGTGCTGGTTACTTAAGGTTAATTAATGGTAGTGAAACGAATACCTCATATTTATAAGTATGTTAGGTGCTTTAATTACGACGTGAAAGACTCATTGGCTCTCAGGCCCTCCTTACCCAACCTCATCACTCCTACACAGAAAGACACATTGTTATTTTTCTTGTTTGGGGAGTTCTCGTACATTTGTGAAAACCGACGAGCACTCACTTTATTCACACTTGGAGTGCTTTTACTCCTCGCACTTTTAAAACACGAATGCTGTCTGACACCATGAATTCACAACTTGCCATTTTCAAGTGAGAATCGTTAAAAAAAACACAACTTCTTTAAACGCTCGCCAGCAAAGTGGTGATGTTCTGTTGATAAAAACTCGCAGTGCATTCTAGAAAATCATGCAGCACTTACTAAACAATCGATTACAGATAATTGGGAATAGCAGAGAGTAGGACAAAATCAGAATCGTATCAAAGAAAGAGACTGACGAGCGAACCAAAGGAGTAAAGAACGTAACAGAATAACCGTTTTGTGATATTTATTTTTGCAGTATCAGTTCTTGTCTACATACGCGTTATTTGTATTTGTATCGGTTCCCAGTCTCCTCTTTGCAGCATTTTTCCTTGGAGAAACTTGCAGCATCTATTCGAAATATACATTCTATGTCAACTATTTATTGCAGACGGGAACATCAATTGTGGCCTGAGAATATGCTGTTCAAATGCCCGCATATTTACGGACACTTCTACGGAAACGTACACACGGAAACGCAGTGCGTAAAGTCGAAAAACGGAGATGGGCTCCGTAAATACAATAAACGGGAAGTCTCCGTATTTCCTGTTCGCTTCAGGATCCGGTAACGAGCAATGCCGAATCAGCACGAAGCCTTCGCCGTCACTGCGACCAGAAGATAAGTTCCTGCCGCAACAACGATATCCATGCCACTTGCACATATCACCTTAAGTATAAAAAAATGGCGTCAGGTGTCTGTAACGTGTAGCAACATTTAAACAATAAAAACTTTAATATACACTAAAAAAAAGTTGCTTAAGACGTTACATCAAATACCACAACTACGCCTGCAATGGTACAATAACAATCCAGGAGAACGGTTAGAAAAACAGGAAGTGCAGAAAACTAACGAGAGAATTTACGAAAATTTTCCGCGAAATTCACGGAAAGTTCTGTTAAATTTACGGAAAATCTGTTTTTTTTGTAGAAAGCAACGTGTTCGTAATTTTACGGAGAGTTTACGAAGATTTCTGGAGAATTTTTTACCAGCACTCTTCCGTAAAATGAGTGATAATTTTTTTTGACAGTGTAATAGGTGTGACGTCATGCTGGGTCCACGTACCCAGCCGAACGACCCTTTCGAAAAATCAACGATTGGGTCCATAGTTGCTTAGGACCTTTATTAAATACAGCTTTATNCTAAAATATGTATTTTCCAATAGACCAACTTGGCTTGCACCCTTATTTAAAAATAAATTATATATCAAAATTGTCTAATACTAAATAGTTAAACAACACTTACATTAAATAATGAAGATAAATATATGACGAACGCCTAAACAGTAATATATTTGGAACGGTGTTACCAATTTATGCTTCTGTTCGTTTTTTTTTTTGTGTACAATGCTAAACCATTTTCACTACACCCATCACAGTTCATATCTCATGAATAATCAAAACAAAACCAATTAATTGTATATTTATTGTGCTGGTTACTTAAGGTTAATTAATGGTAGTGAAACGAATACCTCATATTTATAAGTATGTTAGGTGCTTTAATTACGACGTGAAAGACTCATCGGCTCTCAGGCCCTCCTTACCCAACCTCATCACTCCTACACAGAAAGACACATTGTTATTTTTCTTGTTTGGGGAGTTCTCGTACATTTGTGAAAACCGACGAGCACTCACTTTATTCACACTTGGAGTGCTTTTACTCCTCGCACTTTTAAAACACGAATGCTGTCTGACACCATGAATTCACAACTTGCCATTTTCAAGTGAGAATCGTTAAAAAAAACACAACTTCTTTAAACGCTCGCCAGCAAAGTGGTGATGTTCTGTTGATAAAAACTCGCAGTGCATTCTAGAAAATCATGCAGCACTTACTAAACAATCGATTACAGATAATTGGGAATAGCAGAGAGTAGGACAAAATCAGAATCGTATCAAAGAAAGAGACTGACGAGCGAACCAAAGGAGTAAAGAACGTAACAGAATAACCGTTTTGTGATATTTATTTTTGCAGTACCAGTTCTTGTCTACATACGCGTTATTTGTATTTGTATCGGTTCCCAGTCTCCTATTTGCAGCATTTTTCCTTGGAGAAACTTGCAGCATCTATTCGAAATATACATTCTATGTCAACTATTTATTGCAGACGGGAACATCAATTGTGGCCTGAGAATATGCTGTTTAAATGCCCGCATATTTACGGACACTTCTACGGAAACGTACACACGGAAACGCAGTGCGTAAAGTCGAAAAACGGAGATGGGCTCCGTAAATACAATAAACGGGAAGTCTCCGTATTTCCTGTTCGCTTCAGGATCCGGTAACGAGCAATGCCGAATCAGCACGAAGCCTTCGCCGTCACTGCGACCAGAAGATAAGTTCCTGCCGCAACAACGATATCCATGCCACTTGCACATATCACCTTAAGTATAAAAAAATGGCGTCAGGTGTCTGTAACGTGTAGCAACATTTAAACAATAAAAACTTTAATATACACTAAAAAAAAGTTGCTTAAGACGTTACATCAAATACCACAACTACGCCTGCAATGGTACAATAACAATCCAGGAGAACGGTTAGAAAAACAGGAAGTGCAGAAAACTAACGAGAGAATTTACGGAAATTTTCCGCGAAATTCACGGAAAGTTCTGTTAAATTTACGGAAAATCTGTTTTTTTTGTAGAAAGCAACGTGTTCGTAATTTTACGGAGAGTTTACAAAGATTTCTGGAGAATTTTTTACCAGCACTCTTCCGTAAAATGAGTGATAATTTTTTTTTGACAGTGTAATAGGTGTGACGTCATGCTGGGTCCACGTACCCAGCCGAACGACCCTTTCGAAAAATCAACGATTGGGTCCATAGTTGCTTAGGACCTTTATTAAATACAGCTTTATTCAGAACTCAAAAAAAAATCGCTGCGACGTTATTCCTTATGCAAAATGCAATTCAACATATAATAATAATTCTTATAATTTGAAGTGTTTGTTTAATAAGGGTATTATATTCTCTTGAAAATTGAGATTTAAAACCATGACATTAAAAAATATTACAAACCAGACCACGCTAGATGAAATAAAAAAAAATCCTTAGTAATTTTTTCTTCAATTGGAGTATGGAATATGTTAAACTCGNGTAATATGGTTATTCCTTCATTATGAGAATAGGGTATGGCATGTTCTTATCGAACAAATACTTGGATACATATCGATATATCAATGAATACAAATTATATATGAAGTAACCAAAAAAAAACTGATTTGGCTTAACACTCTCCGGCGAACGGTTCTAAATAAAATACTTCCAAAATTTGAAAGTGCAAAAATATATTTTTATTTCAGGTTTTTCACGGTTAATTCAGCAATTTTGAAAGTTGCGTTTAGGATCTATTTTTCTCCTCATTATTTATATTTCCATCATTAGTAAAATTAACATTGCCATGAGAATGATCACTTTATACCTGTGTCAGTCAAGTGAGAATATAATCATTTTGGAACCTAAATGTGTAAATAATATGCCTATTCGTAAGTGTGTTATGTAAAAATAACACCAACTTCATTTTATATAATTTTAAACATTATACTTGCAATCTAACGTCAAGACGAACTATTTTATTTAATTCACTGCTAATATAGCTCGGAGCCGGCATACCGTTGTGTGCAATGGGCAGTGATTTATTTCAAAGATTGATTTTTAAAAATGTTTACTTCATCGTCAACAATGTGTATCGTTCCTGCCAGACACAGTTTGTTAATCAATTTTACCTTTAACATTACTTAAGATTTGTTGGTACTAAAATGCGAGAAAGAAAAAGTGTAAAAAAATTTCCTGGCTGTAAATGATTAATTTGTGACAAAAGCAGTATAGTTCATTCACGATTACTTCCGACTTTTCTGAAGCCGTGCTGAAGTTCTATTTCTAGGATATTCCTCCGCCTCACGCACATAGCTTAACCAAGTCTAGAAAATTACACCAAAAGGACAGCGCACTTCATTCGTGCGCGCTCAGCGTAATCATATTTTGCTTAGGAACTAATTCTTACTTGGGCATTACCAACACACCTACTTTCTCCACGATTTTACTCATACCAATTATTATCTAAATATTATAATTTATAGATGTATAATATAAAGTTCAGTGTAACCAAAATTAAGTTATTCTTATACGAACACGAGTATAAAACGCTTGTGATGCATGTCATATATCCAGGAAACAACCAAACACGTCCTACATGGGAAGATTTTTCAAAGGTTTGATCCAAAAAAGTGTGAAGAAACCGCGAATAGACTCAAGGGTAAACGGGATTGCCGTGTTTTAAATTTGTTTCCGTTTGCATGTTATCTATCCTTATACAATGTTATACTCTCCCTGAAGCATACACTTTTACTTATTAGTACAGTGTTGTTACTCGAACGGTGATCGCTTCCATCAAACAGATCGAAGAGTCACGTCGGCGAGATGCATTCGTATGCGCCGCTCCGGCGAGATCTGTACCTCGTTGGGCCGCGGCATAGAGTAGCAGCTACAACTAAAACATAAGCACAGCAGCCTGCCGCCGGCTCAATTATTTGAACAAAGTCTGTTGGGTTGCATTTTTGTTGCAAACCCACTATAAGAGTTATGGGAACTTCGGTTCCTGACCTCGTCACAGCACGGCCATCCGGGGGCTTATGAGAGATTGGCGGTGCCATGTTTATGTTGTTGGATGAACTCCTTGAATGTTGACACATTTCAATGCAAAGTATTGTGCCACATCTATAATGTGTAATCAAAGTGAAAGTTTTTCTCCCCCACCCAACCCCCCAGTCAAAATCAAACCTGCACACACACACACACGCACGCACGCACACGCACACGCACACGCACACGCACACGCACACGCACACACAAACGAAATATCTAATTTTTAATACTCGCATCTTGGGGTTTGTAGAGTGAAATGTTTTTCGCTTGCATCGCATATTCTTTTGTGCGAAATTCTCAAGATTAAAAACTTTACGCTTGTGGAATATCCATTAATAATATATACATGACTTTTATAATGGGTACGTGCATGTACGAACACATGTACACACACACGCACACACACAGTGGAATGTAAACATTGCCATGTGACTGCCACATGGCAGTCACATGGCAATGTTTGTTTACTTTTCGCGGAAGAATACGAAATGCGCTTGAAAGTAGTTCTGTAGCAGGGCTTCAAGAAAGTCTCTTCCAGTCGTG
>NQII01005975.1:0-11649 GCA_002778355.1 Clitarchus hookeri | reverse complement strand
TACTTCCAATTCCTTTTCAAATGGAATATTTCCAGCTTCTGTGAACATAGTTTGAAGAGGTTTCTTTTTGCAATGCAGATATCTAATTGCGATGTTAGGCTATCACATAGGGTGCAAAGTAGTTCATGTGCGGCATAAGTAGGGGAGACACTGCGGCGACCATCAACACGAGCACTAGTCTCGTTGGCCAACGTTTTTAATCGAATAAGACTACAAATAGTTGGCATATATGTGATTTTTTCTTCCAATAGTGAATANCGTTGGCCAACGTTTTTAATCGAATAAGACTACAAATAGTTGGCATATATGTGATTTTTTCTTCCAATAGTGAATATATTCTGCTACAAAAAAATAATAATATGAAAATAAAATTAATGTTGTAGGTATTTAGTTTTTACTCTGTATGTGAAAAGATCTTATTACATAAAAAAACATATACATATAATTTACGAAAATTGGTACTTAAAAGTAAAAACGGTACAGATGTTTCCATCGAATTCTAAGTACCAATTTTCCCTCAATAGAACTAATTTTTTTTAAATCAAATAAAATCACAACATTTTTAATTAAATTTATTGGTTTATTAATAAGTTGATGCGTGCAGAGTAATTAATGGAAAATTTTATGTGGGTTATTCACTCATTGCACATAATTTCAGAATTAACTTCAAAAAAGAAGTTTTCAATTTGAGTGATATTAATTATTTTCTTTAGTTGTCAAGATTTATAAAATCAATAAGCATACTTATTTAAAGTGGCTTAGTTATGCATGTTTTACACAAAGTTACACTGCTGAATTTAAAATAAAACCTTCAAATTGTATGAAAACTACACAGGTTTTCAATCTGGCATGTTTTACGCCTGCAGAAAAAATATTGCTGCTGGTTTCCGAAACAACCTATTTATCACGATAACTGTCACGAACATGCAGAATGGCCGTCGCCATACTCGAACACAGCCGACGTCCAATTGGACTGAGAGAGTACGATAACACGTGGCCGAGCACAGTCCGCATCCTGGTATGTGTGTTCCAGAATCTACTTCTTGTAGTATTAATGGTGGCATAAAACAGTTGACAAAGGCACAGCGCAACATGTATCTTCTTGCAAACTGATGTAAGTGGCCGTCAGCTGAAAAAGGGCACGCTTTTTTTCGTTCGGAAGTCGTGATGCGTGTCTGGAAAATCTACTTAGCCTTGACGAAGTCGGAGGTGCGAGATAATCTCTCTTTCCTCCTCTCGATCGACGAGCTACGTTTTCGAACCGCAGACGGACAAATACGGTTCCTCCGTTCAAAGAGTACTCACGTGACCCATTTCCCCCGCAAGTGCTTAGCGGTTCAGCTTCCAGGCAGCAAGAACCACAGTCTGTTTCCATGCGTAGGAAGGACCAGCATGCATCTACGTGAAGTAATCATTTAAATTTTACTTATATGCTGAATGTCGCAAACACCGGCAGTGTATCTCTTTTACACATTTTTAAAATTTTCTCTCTTGTTGTGCTCATCTCGAACATTATAAATTCTGACGTCAAACGGATTTTTTTTTTCAAATGAGTTTCAGTTGGAGTTTTTTCATTCATGTTTTTCTTTGTCAGAAAGGAAAGCTCACCGTAATACATGCTTGAAGTTGATGAGGTTTTGCAGTCTTTAATAATCACCTGCTCGTAATTTAATGTTATTTTTTTGGCAGTAATAGCGATGGTACCAACTAACGGAACAAACGTTCGCGATTTCAAAAAATCGATGGCGCTGGTTTAATGCTCTTTTTCGTTCCAAAATATATAACGGTTGAAGTATTGGCAAACCAAAGATATTATCATAAATACATACAACTTCGGTTTGCAAACCATTAATCACGTCAGCATAATAATTTTGCTTAATTGTTTGTGATATGAAATAGAGCAAAGCGATATAATCGACGATTTTAATCAGATGCTCTGCTGACAATACTTGTAATTAGTTTCCCTATCTCCCAAGAAAAATTTAAAAATAAAAGTTAATTTACAAATACTCAGTTAAATAATGACTTATAGAGTACGCAAACGTCTCTCGACGAAAATATTACAGCCGCAGCATTTTTAGCTCATGTTATACGGGGGCATATGACAACTGAACAGAACTGTTACCCACCGTTACCCATCCCTATTCCATAATGACTACCCGTACAGTTTCGTAATTAATAACCTTTTCATTTCCTCGTCCACTAGATTAACATTCAGATTAAAACGTATGCACACAAGAAAATGTTCATTATTAATATTATTATTACCACACCAGCACTGGTGTGGTGTGTGTATTTCAAACAGGTTTATTATTCCTTATGAACAATGTATGTAATCGCTCTTTTTATGTCGTATTAGTTTGTAGTTTTTTTATATCCTTCGTGTAGTGATAGTCTGTTGTGGCTTACCCATACTGTTAGTTGGCACTGTAACAATTTCCGTAAATTAACTAACATTATGTTCGTTATATTGGCAGCATCTAGGAGAGGTGCGAGTAAAAGGAGCCCGAAGGAGGCAGGCCCAAAGCCAGCCGGGGGTCACGAGGTTATCTTGGAGAGGCTGTAGCGCAAGGAGGCAGGAATCAGCGAGATCACGAAGAGGGGGATTACAAGACGTCGCTACGGGCCGTCCGCGCGGGCGAGACCTTGTAATTAACGAGGGGGAGGTGATGTTCACGAGCTTCCTTCTCCTCGGCGTGACAGGGTTAGTACCGGGCGGGGGTAGGGGGTGAGTTTAGGGCGTGTAATGCCCCGCTGGAGGCGTCACGGGAGGTATTTCAATAAAGCCTTTTGTGCTCGTTTCTCTCTCTCCCCGCGGGACCCGAGACGCCCATAAAGAGTGTGTCGGCAAGCGCGTTCTAGGGCGTGTGTGTGTGTGTGTGCTGGTCGGTAGGAGAGGGTTGGAGGAGGGGAGGGGGGTGTCGCACGTCCGCCAGCCGTGTTATTGCGCGCAGCGACGATGGGATTTTCAAATTGATGGCGCCGCCACTCTCGGAGAGCTCGACCCGTCGAGAGCCGCCGGGAAATATATCTCTCCTCCCGTGTAGCTCGTGAACCTGTATGTACACGTGGTCCCTCGCCGTGAGTGAGGGTCCACGTGGACGAGGGAATAACCGGCGCTAACTGCAGACTAATGCTCTACCTGGACGACGCAACAGTTGTTCAGGTCACTCCGGAAGGCTGCATGCTTCAGGCGTACTTGCTTCAGGCGTACAGAGACTCTGGCGTACACATACAGCTGAAACACACCGTGCTTGAAGCGTTCAGAGTTCCAGAAGTATGCACAAGATACCTTATACTTGAGGCGAATGACGCGTTTTCGAAAACCAAGAATACGTGATTTTGGTTGAGAACCTATTTTAAAGAATTGAAACGATACCCTTCTCCTTCATCGTGATATTCCAAGTCAGCACTTACTTAAATAATGCGGAATTAACATAACGTATTCCATACTGGTTATTTTAATAGGTTTAATCCATTTATTTCAAGAAAATTGTGTCTTGGAGATATAAAATGTGTCGAGTTAATGGTCGAAACAGAAGACCCAGTGGTTCCAAAACAATAAGTTGTGTAGTCTATTCACGATTACTTCCAACTTTTCTGAAGCCCTGCTAATGTCCTACTTCCACAATACTCCTACGCCTCATGCAAACAAAGCTTAACCGAGTCTAGAAAATTGCACCAAAGGGACAGCGCGCCGCATTCGTGCGCAATCAATTTAATATTTTTTTGTATAAGAACTATTTCTCCCTAGGCATTCGCAACAGATCTATATTCTCAGTTTTTTTTCCATGTGAAGTATAAATGAAATATTACTATTTAAATGTAAAATTTCAATTGAGTTAAAAACAGAGTTTTTTATGTTAACACAAGTATAAAACGGTTGTGATACATAAGATTTTTAGGGAACAACCAAGCACTTAATACATGGGGTGGTTTTTCAAAGGTCAGATTCAAAATGTTTGAACAAACCACGAAAAGACTATAGGTCTCAAGTACGATACATTTACAGCTGTACGCCAGAAGCAAGAAAAACCTTCTGTACGCCCCCAGCACGCCACGCTCCAAAGAATGAGTGAGGTGACAGAAAAAAAAAATATTCAAAATCTTTTGAAGTCTACTTAGCAGTAGAACGTACAGGACGTTTCATTCGCCCTGCGTTCTTCAACTTCCTTTTCCGGCTAAACGGCCAGGACCCCGTGTGGAGCTCGGGCGGACCGGCCAACACGGGAGCCGGCAGGCGTACCAACCAATCCACCGCCACTCGCCAGTCAAGTCAAGAGTGTACCTCAAACGGCGACTTCCCAAGTCATCTCGTACTGCTCCTTCCTTTCCACTGACACCTGTGAGTTTCCCTGACAGGCCAGGCAAATGCCAAGGCCACGCGGACTAGGGTCGCCCGGCCGACGTGAAAACCGCCCAGCCCCAACTCGGCCATTTCCATGCGGTATTAATGTACTCGCCGCACTCTATAGCTGAATAAGTGAGACTTTCATTGCTTGGATCCGTTAACAGCACTTGACTTATTCAACATTCACATAAGTAAATTTAATTGATGAATTAGTGAAAAAAAAACCAGTTTCCCTCCAGTTATTGGTTAAGTGCAATTTTTCCGCGCATTATTCAACCAATTTATTCGCTNGCTTGGATCCGTTAACAGCACTTGACTTATTCAACATTCACATAAGTAAATTTAATTGATGAATTAGTGAAAAAAAAGTCAGTTTCCCTCCAGTTATTGGTTAAGTGCAATTTTTCCGCGCATTATTCAACCAATTTATTCGCTTTTTTTTTCAGTTATTTTTCTTTTTTACTAATGGATTCGTTAAAAAAAAGTGCATGAAATGAAATAACGACTAAACTATTCAAACCCGTATGTATATACACAATTAATGTGAGTTTCGTCTTTCATAATGCCATTTTACGTGGCAACATGAACATCCAGTCTTTCATTTTGTTTTTACGTCTTTCATTTCGTTTTCACGTAATAATCATAGTGTCCGGTTGGAAAGTTTAAAATTCAATTAATGTGGTGAAGCGAGTGCATTAATACGTACTATTTATTTCAACAATCCTAATTTTACGAATTAAGCTAAAAACAAAAATAAAGGGTCATACAATTTAATGATTCATACGTTCGATAAAGAATACAGTACATACAACGTGGTCCAAAATCCATGTGCCAAACTCCATGAGTTGATTCGTTGTGTAAAATAAGGCAGGGTATACATTAGCAACGCTATCATGTGGTGAATATTACGGGAAGGACGCAGGGTTGAATAAATCCCACCGACAAAACGACAGTCTTGGAAAGCTGGGTCATGGCAAAAAACAACGATTTGCTCGAGACTGCAGAAGGAATCTGGCGCATCACTTGAAGACCTCTCCTGGCGCTCGTATGGAGTGATTTCGAAAGAAAAAAAGTATGGAAATCCAAACTCAGGATGGCCGAACAGGGAAGTGAGTTGAGGTCCTGCCGAACACGAGTTCAAAAATATTCTACTGCACCACCTTGCTCGGAGTGAAAGATTTGTATGTGGATGGACCCTCATTATCTTAAAAGGTAACTAGGGAAAGTCATAAAGAACTGTTCCTGCCCACTTCAGAGAGAGAGAAGTTTTATACTTCCCTGTCTCTGAAGTGGGCAGGAGCAGTATTTTACGTTTTGAGTATCAGCTTTTCTGAAGCTTCACCGAAGTACTTTTGAAATGCTTCCAAGTGTTGTGCTGAATGAAATCGGCTCTAAAATAAGTTGCTGGGAAGCGTCCTCTTCTAAACGAAGTATATGCGTGCAAATGAAGATAACGGACAAGGCGTGGGTGTTGCGTCTCTTTTTACTTGCAAATGAGAAAAAAAGTTTATTTTGTAAACCGCCCCTTATAAGCCTTCCTGAAAAAAAGCAGAGGCGTTAATATAAAATTCAAATTTAATTTTCTTAGAGAACAAAAAGCGTCTTACGAGCATGAATTTCAATACGCTGCAAATATAAGATATTGCTAAAAAAATGGTTGCCTGTAAAGTCGGTTTTACGGGCGAAGATTTTACGTGACAACGTAGTGCTGCGCGCGCGGCAGACCGATCATAGTTGAGTGGGAGAGAGACGCAAGGCATTCGGCGGGCCTCTCTCTCGTTCGGTGACTCATCGTAACGTTACCGAGCGTTACACTTTTTCATAAGTGACTCCCAGCCGCAACCTAATTTAAGACGTTGTCACGTCAAAAAATTCGTATGAGATTTGATATCCGGGTACGATATAAAACCGGTAGAATGCCTTGTAGACACTCTCAGACAATAATTAATATAACCCCGCCAAAACCAGCATTTTTCCGCAACACGACTGCAAGCAAGTTCCCCGGTCGTATAGGCTCTACCACGTAAAAAATGTCGGTCACTCTCGCCCTTATTGCTGCGTTGTTGTACACCTCCCTTGATCAATTAAATACAAAAATACAATAAAAGGCGCAAAGAAATTANAACCGGTAGAATGCCTTGTAGACACTCTCAGACAATAATTAATATAACCCCGCCAAAACCAGCATTTTTCCGCAACACGACTGCAAGCAAGTTCCCCGGTCGTATAGGCTCTACCACGTAAAAAATGTCGGTCACTCTCGCCCTTATTGCTGCGTTGTTGTACACCTCCCTTGATCAATTAAATACAAAGAATACAATAAAAGGCGCAAAGCAATTGGAGATCTTCTCCGCGTTTTTTGTAATTAATTTCTGGCCCACCGCAAGGTAACTATAATCGCTTCCATTTGTCCGTANGAGATCTTCTCCGCGTTTTTTGTAATTAATTTCTGGCCCACCGCAAGGTAACTATAATCGCTTCCATTTGTCCGTAGCAACATTAGTGTCGTGCGCCAAGAAACTTATATTACGGCTACCTCGCTTATTACTCCCTTGACACAGCGCAGAGGAGAATATATTCGACGCTCTTAGTAAGAGAACGAATGAAGATAGGTATAACGTTACTTGGCACACCGTAAAATGGCTACGTGAAAATCTATTGCGTCTCCACTACTTTATCATAATTCGTTATAGGCAACAGTATTCAGTGCGTGTACAGACAAACATCCCGGTAGGTGGCAATATAACTATAAGATCACCCTATAAGTTGCACAGTACGAAAACTCGCCCACGTCGACATGAATTTAGCTGTTCCATTGCAAGTAATGCATTCCAAAGATTGTATTAGCAGTTAATTTAAAACAATTTGAAAATGCAATTAAGAATTTTTTGAAACTGTAAGTAACACGCCTGTCTCCAGAATTATTGTATTAGGAAATATCATCCCGCACCTAACCATCAAAACATGTTAACGATTTTCCGAACTATTTTTTAAAGCTTTTATGTCTTTTGGTTGTACATTTTAAATTAATGAAATTTGGAAAGTGCAATTTGCGTTGTTACTTTTGTTATACTTTGTTGATATTGTAGTTCAAACCGCACTTGCTGTTAAGGTAGCGGGAATCTCATGATGGTAGAGCATGTGGGGTAAATAAATATAAGGAGCTATAAGTTACTATATGGCTATATAATTAAACATTTGGAGGGTACATAAAATACTATAAGGTCGGGGGAGCATTGTAATTTTAACTACATCCACTACCTTACTGAGAGCCACGTTAGTATATTGTAATTGTCCCACCGTGAGCAGTATCCGAAGGCTGCTGAAGTATGAGGAGTTACGGCGGTCGCCACAGCAGGCGTCTTGTGACGTCCATCTCGGCCGGCGTCACATGAAGACAGGCCTCTGCCACCGCTATGCATTGCCCTCCTGTCAGCGTGGCATAACGCAGCATGGCCTGCTTCCCTGGCTGGTGGAGGGCATTCCTGCTTACCGGGGTCTGGGCAATGCGAGTCCCTCATGTCGGCGTGGCATAACGCAGCATGGCCTGCTTCCCTGGCTGGTGGAGGGCATTCCTGCTTACCGGGGTCTGGGCAATGCGAGTCCCGATTGCGGCAACTGGCTCTCCTTATTAAGTTCGTGTGTGATGGCGTGTTCTGGCAAAGCGTCGAATTAAGGTCTCCTCACGATATCGTAACTGTGTAAAATGTGTAGAGTGCGTCGCATATTTAGCATATCATTGGATTTCACACAATATTTGTTGTCATTATCAAAGAGCCTTTACTTCATAGACACTTATATTCTAAATAATAACGTGGTCAAATGCCGTTTAAAAAATTCGTTTTCCACTCGAGCGACGGCAAAGTTTGCTCTTCAGCCTGATTTTTGAAACTACTTGTTTCAATAGCTTAGTTTTTATTTATTTAACTGTGTTTTAAAATATTTTAGAGAAAAATTGTTATGTGGCTATATTCTCATTTATTAAAATTCATGAAAGCAAAATTCACCTTTGGTTCTTATAATTTATAAGGAATGCCCCATAAAGGAGGGACGTGTGTTTCTTCGACTGACGACATACAGCTGATCTCGAAATCGCAACGCATCTGGGTAATTTAGCTTACTTACCCCAAGTACTTAGTATTAACATTGCACATTACTNGATCTCGAAATCGCAACGCATCTGGGTAATTTAGCTTACTTACCCCAAGTACTTAGTATTAACATTGCACATTACTCTTTTTTCTGATGTTCAAGTATATCTTTTGTAGGCTACACTCCATATCGAAATGGCATGTTCAAATTCATCAGCTTATGTTCATTTTTGTAATTTACGCATTTTTTCTATTAAAATTTCTAGCAACAAATTGGAATTGAATATTTGATATAAAACTATAAGTGTTATCGTGAAGAGGGGCCAAGTATAAGCGTTATTTAATGCATAATATAATATTTTTTGTACTGGATGCCCTAAATTAATGTTTGCAGCTTTGGTGCGTTAATAACAGGGGAAATACTAANATATAATATTTTTTGTACTGGATGCCCTAAATTAATGTTTGCAGCTTTGGTGCGTTAATAACAGGGGAAATACTAAAATACTGCGTATATTAGACGCTACAAGGACAATACTGGGTGAGTGCGAGTACGCGAAGCAATGCTGCTGTGGTTAGTTCCATCTGCAGCCACGAGAGGCAGCAGTGCAGTTGAAGAGGAAATGGCGGAGGCGACAAGGTTTTCTTTCTCGCAACGTAAGTGGATTTTTAAGTGTTGCAGGAATGGTGAGAACGTGATTGAGGTGCAGAGACGATGGCGGCAGGATTCGATGCTGCGCCACCGTTACGCGTAAAAACGACACGATTACGTGACAAGTTTAAGAGCGACGGACGGTACTGTGTGTGTCGTGGAGGAAGGACGGCGTGGCTGTAAGANCACGATTACGTGACAAGTTTAAGAGCGACGGACGGTACTGTGTGTGTCGTGGAGGAAGGACGGCGTGGCTGTAAGATTTTTTGAACGTTTATAACTCTTATCAACATTCTCGCACACCCAGCGTTGTCTTTACGGTGTCGAATGCAGGTGGTTCCGTCATATTGTCTTTAAATAACGATTTCCTTGTTGTTCACTTTAAAAGAGTGTAAACGTTCGGGACATCGGGTATATTAAGATGCTGTCTCTCTTAGTTGGCTGCACGTTACAAACACGTTATCAGAAAAAAATAACAAATTCGCTATTAATACACTGAAGAGCCAAAAAAACTGGTACATCGGCCTAATATAGTGTAGTGCCCCCGCGAGCATGCAGAAGTGCCGCAAGATGACGTGGCATGGACTCGACTAATGTCTGAAGGTACGCAGGAGGCAATTCACACCCTGAATCGTGCAGGGCAGTCCACAAATCCAATCTGCGCCAATTTGAGAAAGTTTTGCACGTCTGTCACGTTTAATGATTCTCGTCAGTCGTCGTTTGTCCCGTTCTTTCACGATCTTTTTCCGGCNCACGATTACGTGACAAGTTTAAGAGCGACGGACGGTACTGTGTGTGTCGTGGAGGAAGGACGGCGTGGCTGTAAGACGTTTTGAACGTTTATAACTGTTATCAACATTCTCGCACACCCAGCGTTGTCTTTACGGTGTCGAATGCAGGTGGTTCCGTCATATTGTCTTTAAATAACGATTTCCTTGTTGTTCACTTTAAAAGAGTGTAAACGTTCGGGACATCGGGTATATTAAGATGCTGTCTTTTTAGTTGGCTGCACGTAGCAAACACGTTATCAGAAAAAAATAACAAATTCGCTATTAATACACTGAAGAGCCAAAAAAAACTGGTACACCTGCCTAATATCGTGTAGGGCCCCCGCGAGCACGCAGAAGTGCCGCAATACGACGTGGCATGGACTCGACTAATGTCTGAAGGTATGCAGGAGGCATTTAAATCCGCGCCAATTTCAGAAAGGGTTGCACGTCTGTCACGTTTAATGATTCTCGTCAGTCGTCGTTTGTCCCGTTCTTTCACGATCTTTTTTCGGCCACAGCGATNGTCTGTCACGTTTAATGATTCTCGTCAGTCGTCGTTTGTCCCGTTCTTTCACGATCTTTTTCCAGCCTCAGCGATGTCAAAGATTTGATATTTTACCGGATTCCCGATATTCACGGTACACTCGTGAAATGGTCGTACGCGAAAATCCACATGTTATCGCTACCTCGGAGATGCTATGTCCCATCTCTCGTGCGCCGACTATAACACCACGTTCAAACTCACTTGAATCTTGATAACCTGCCATTGTAGCAGCAGTAACCGATCTAGCTGCCGACCGCATCGCGTTACTCTGATTGGTTCCATACCTCTGTTATTTGCATACCCACGCCTATACCCGTTTTTTTTTACTCACCAGTGTACTTGTGCTGTGACTTGTTTTTGGTGCAAGTAATCCTAAACTACTCCGCATTTACCAAGAAACGTTGTCATTTCAATTAAGACAACTGTATGCTGCTTAAGGTACCTAGGAGAAATATTGGCCTATAAACAAAACACATATTATGCTATTTCAGGTGTATAGGCATCATTTCTCTCCACGACGTGACAGGCCGCTTGGCTGCTGGAATAGGCGCATGAGAATCCAGAAATGCGCGACTGCTCAAACTACCCCCTCGTTTAATATATTCCGTATAAAATATTTATTGTGTTGTCTTTTAAGTTTCCTGCCGGACAAAGCCTTCGGTGCTGTCGAAAGCAAACATCCATTACACTGCAAATATCCCACCCTTAAGGATTTCCGGTAGCGGTTTAGCATCATCGCTAAGACCTAAAATGCTTCTTTGCAAATTTTAGCAACCTTGTGACTGTAATTGGGAATGTTTTAAGTCGCTTTCGAAAAACGTTACACAGTTTATAATTTGTTTAAAACATTTTGCAAGAAAGTGTATTTGCCTATTTATTTTCAACTTTTTAAAAGATAATTAAATGACTTCATATCTTAAATTCATAAAATCTGGCATAAAAGTGCGTTCGTTTCCTTCTTTTTTTGTGAGTTAAGTACAGATATATTATAAAACAGTATCTATATCACTCGACTTTGGCACAATAAATTTTACTAGTATTACATTTGTAAGCTCCCGGCACCTAGCGTGTTTAAGTTGGTA
This sequence comes from Clitarchus hookeri, assembly GCA_002778355.1. NCBI lineage: Eukaryota > Metazoa > Arthropoda > Insecta > Phasmatodea > Phasmatidae > Clitarchus > Clitarchus hookeri. The sequence goes on along the minus strand of NQII01005975.1, from coordinate 159 downwards.
GTACATTCGGGCTTCTGTAGATGGCGTTCCGCTAGGATGATCGGAATATGAACAACCTGGGTAGCGTGCTACGGGATTCATAGATTGTGAATAGGTGGTACAGTGCATTGAATTTTTTCGTCTTATAGATGGGAAATGAGGCACGAATAAGAGGTTGCT
>NQII01005974.1:111496-178225 GCA_002778355.1 Clitarchus hookeri | reverse complement strand
GGCAGGATGTTCTGCCCGTCGAGGGGCGACCAGTCGGCGGCGCCCGCGCAGGTGAGCAAACAATTCGCGCTAGACCAATACGCGTCAGGCGAGTCCGTTGCCGTTCCACGGAAGGGTGGGGTTGTCCAGTTTAGTAACAGGGCCCACGGTGGCTGAGTGGTTAGCCTGCTCGACTTCCACCAAGGCGAACTGGCTACGATCCCCAGCCGTGTCACTCCCGGATTTTCGCAAGTGGAAATCGTGCAGGACGATGCCGCTGGTTGGCGGAGTTTCTCAGGGATATCCCGCTTCCCCCCGCCCTTTAATTCCGGCGCTGCTCCATTCTCACATCATTTTACCCTCATAGGCTCTCCAGACCTCGTTGTTAAGAGCCGCCATAATCTCTCAACTCAACTTCAGTTCAGCAGTGACAGCGGCCGAGAGTGGTTGGGCGAGATTTGCTCCGCGCGTGAATATTACTTGTCGAGAAAACGTAATTCGTGCAGCGCTGTACTTAACAGCGCGGTGGTAGAGAGCGATGTTATAAGTTTGCCGGCAGTGTCACGTGGTTTCCCTCCCTCCAGCGGCAGGCGCACGGAAGAGCCCTCCCCTACACTGCCTCACCTGCGTTCCCTCGCTCAATGCTGCGCGAAGATTATTTTCTCATTTGAAATTTACTACACCACACACACTTAATGCTTCGTGCTCGGCCAGCACCACTACTTACCTGACGTCACTACATCGCAGTTGCGGGGTCTGTAAAACCTCTGTTTGGTTGGTGGTTGTCGAGCATGTACGGGCTGATCAGTCATAAAGCGGCCTTTCCATTGACGCGTGTCTGTGCGAGCAAGGTGACGTCACGCGCTCCTGGGTACTCCGAGACCACGTCCATCTTCTCACGATCCGGCCTTCCCCACTACTCGTCAAAATACGCACGACCCGCTTGCTCGAATAAGCCCGCTCTAGGTCATGGTAGGTGAGTGTCTTTGACGTGCACCATCGTCTGAAGTATCCCTGAGGGAATGCCCAGCCTTTCTCAGAAACAAATATCGAAATAATCCTGTGCGGCAGCTATTTCCGTGTCATGCCATTCCCACTTCAAACCCTGGTTGCTGGGTCCGCCTCTTTGATTTCCATGCACCGTGTTCGGCCAGTATGTCATATATGACCTCACATTTGGAGTGTTTGTCGAACAGTGGTGTACCATCACAGAGTGTAGTGGAGAGACTTGGGCGGCTCGTAACATCGAGGTATTGAGAGCCGATGAGGGTGAAGGTAGGTGAGTATGGAGCAGCATCGGAGTGAAAGGGCGGAGGAAACAGGAGATTCCCGAGAAAACCCGCCGACAAACGGCATCGTCCGGCACGATTACCACATGCAAAAATCCGGGGTAACCTCGCCGGGAACCATCACAAAGTACCTAACAATACAGAGGAGGAACAACCTCTTATACAACTAACTTCAACCGCACACGCCAGCAAAATGGCGTCACTGACCAGTAAAAATTTGAAACGTCGTTGACCAATCGGGTGCCTGATAACTAGGGACACATGTTTTTTCTCGCGTTAAGATTTACGCTCAGGATAAACTTAAATTTCTTACGTGCAAGCTTGCAAATTTTCTTTGGCTATTAGCTCAGATTGTGAGCAGCTACTCGGTGTGGTTCGGAGTCCACTGCATAGCCCGTGTGCGCTTTCCGAGCCCACTTGCAAGCACGTGTGGAGTATTGTATGGTCACACGATGCTTGCTGCCTCGTAAGTAGAAATGTACCCATTTTTTCTGATTTAATTTTGCAAATGTGATTCCAGGACGGAATTCACCCACAGCTTCTGAACTATCATTTCATGCACGGAGCATAATTGTTTTGCTGTAATGGCTGGTACTTCTTGTGTTAAGTTAACACGGCTGCTCACCGTAATTGTCGCATAACCCTCTTATAGCATCGATGGATCACTTTTATTGCGGGTTTTTCTTACTCTTGTTTGACGGCCGAATCGCTGTTTTTCAAACGAAGATAAACTTACGTGATAACTACCGTCTCTAGAAGCACCCTACCACGACCCACAACTCTCGCTCTAATTGGGTAGAATTCCAACCCTGNGTGATAACTACCGTCTCTAGAAGCACCCTACCACGACCCACAACTCTCGCTCTAATTGGGTAGAATTCCAACCCTGTGGGAAACCTTCCACTGAAAATTGCACACTACTAATTACGAAAACTTCCATGAAAATGGCCAGCAATCAGTTAAGTCTTTCATAGAACAATCCATACCAGCAGCCGTGCAAGCTTGCATGTAATCTTCCAAGGAAACTTCCATCGTGACGCAGTCGTTAGCAGGAGGTTTTGTCGTCTTGATCTCCCGGCGCACAACTGTGCGACATAGCACCAAGCATTCAGATTTCTCGCATTTATTACATAATTCAATTTAAATTACTTGTTCCATGTGGTCCTTCTGTAAATGGCCCGCGACTTTCTTGTAGAGACCAACAATTCGCGATTTCAAAGACCTGAAGACTAGGACNGGTCCTTCTGTAAATGGCCCGCGACTTTCTTGTAGAGACCAACAATTCGCGATTTCAAAGACCTGAAGACTAGGACGTCCTCGCATTTTGGCTGAGAACCCACTGTCGCTGATATTCCAGAGCGTTTATTAAGTGCTCATTGGTTGCTTCGTACCACAGTGGGTACATTTTTGAGCCTACATTATATTGCATGCTGATTATTGTTTGTGACCCAGGGGCTTTCTGGAAAGTCTCGAATAAGACGTTAACTAATTGAAAAGTGAACACAAACGTAGAAGTGTTTGCAGGTTACCTTGTTTTGAAATCAGTCCACGAGTTTTCCATGACCCTTGTAATTGTAAAATACTATATGATTGTTCTTTACAGCTCAGTAACAGGCTGGGTTGGTTTTACGATTGTCTTCGACATAGGACGTTAATGATGTGACATGTTCGGCACCGACAATAAAACATTTAGCGTCCTAGCTGGAACGAGAATAACAACAAGCCGTGACTGTGGCAGCAGTTTACAAACGAAAGCACGCAGATTACTATGAAGTCTAGCATCTTACCAGGTGGCGCGCGGCAACTGAGGATTCAGGTTTTAGAATGGGCTCGAGCAGTTACCATTCCAGCCTCCTCGCAACCTCAAGATCACTGCCCTGAAAATGCTCACTTAGTCTTCAATACGTTTCTCATGTAGCAATTGCATTTGTTTCCCCCTATTCCTTCCCTTGGTATAGTCTATTCGCGGTTTTTTTCACACTTTTTAAATTTAACCTTTGAAAAATCACCCCACATATGGCGTGTTTGATTATTTACTGAATATGCCATGTATCGCATGCGTTTTATACTTGTGTTAACATCAAAGTAACTTATTTTTGATTAAATTGAACGTTAACTTATATTTTATCTATGAATTAGAATATTTTATTTATAAATAATGATAATAGAATACAATGAGAAAACAGGTGTGTTGGTGATGCCTTGCATGTAATAGTTCTTATGCAAAATATTATTATACTGAGTGCATACGAACGAGGTACGTTGTCCATTTGCTATAATTTTATAGGCTCAGTTAAGCTTAGTTTGCATGAGACGGAGGAATATCCTTGAAGTAGAGCTTAAGAATGGCTTAAGAAAAGTCGTAGATAACCGTGAATTGACTACAGGTGTAGATTATTTTGAAATAGGAACCCCATGGTTTCACGTTTTATTCTCGTAACATAACAGCTAAAAGTTTCTTCCATTTGTGGGAATGGGCCGTTGTAAATCTGGCATGCCTAGGGGGCTTCTGAGCGAATGACAGGCATTAAGCACTCAAGTAGTAGTTTGTTGCAATAAAGACAGTGAATTAATAACTGGTGTTTGAGTGAGAAAGCTTTTGAATACATAGCTTGATGGTCAAATTTTCCGCACGACTTCAAATTTGAATACGGGAGCTACTGATCTTGACATATTGCACTCGCAGAATATGTGTGACTATTATACATTCATTGCCATGTAACCGATTGCTGTGATAAAAATTTCCTCTTACCATCTCGGTTACTTTATCCAGTCGTTAACTCTTCATGTGTCTAATTTGTGCCAAGCCAATGGGCTTCAGTAACATCCTAGTAAGAAGTAATTGTGTCTGTAAGCCTACACGAATGTGATTTAAAAAAATTAAACTTACACTTCAGATGCAAACTAAAAATGTTCCTGTTACATCTTCATACACTATTTTAATTCGTGGAAAACTGAAACATATTTCATATAGAAAACGGTTAAAAAAACTCTCAAAATTATTTTGAAGCCTTGCGAGATAAGCGTTGCAGCCATGCTTATATAATTCATAAATTATTATCATCTACGCTAGGAGTACGCAATAGTCTATTCAACCAAAACAACCTATTTGGGTACGTAAACTGAATTTTTATCTTAGGCGGTTAGGTTAACGGCCCGAAGACTGGCGTTCACTAAGCGGAAAGCGAGCTTGGGCTAGCACGATGATTGGAAAATATCACGGATTCAGTGGCCTGTAGGCTGAATCCACATCCATCTGCGTACGCTAGTCTCACGTACTTGTCTTGTGCGAGTGTCGCCACAGTGAACGGCCAGTTTCACCTCAAGCTACGCGCTGTATATCACGGCATCCAATTCTTGTTTTCTTGGTGTGTCACCAACTCAGTGTCATCCACGGCGCTTCAACCATCTGCAGTCACATTACAAAAGTAATTCAAATGCAAATACAAGTTCAGTTTGTCTTAAAAAAGATTTTAAGAGAAATATCCCATGCAATGATGATAATATGTACGCAAATAGCGAGCGGCGTTCTGGCACTTGCACTGCTTCACAATACTTTATAGTTCGCCACTTTCTATTGGATGGCACGTTTGCCTTTCCACCTCCCCAGCCAATAGCGGCAGCTAAAACATCGAATCAGCAAAGCGTTGCTCCTTTTTTTTTTTGAGTCATAAAGCACACGTTGTATGACGCTTAGTTTCCTGAATTTATTTTAATTATTAGATACCTGCAAAATTCGCGTTATTATTCAAGGACAGACTGAACTTCAAGTTAATGTTCATTTGAACGACTTTAGTCATTGGCCGGAAATATGTCTGGCACGCCTCGGAGAACTCATGANATTTGAACGACTTTAGTCATTGGCCGGAAATATGTCTGGCACGCCTCGGAGAACTCATGAGCCAGTAATAATAATTCAGTGGCGGAGTGGCCGACCTCTTCTAAGGAGGTCAAGCATGTAGGTGACGTTGATTAAAGTGCAGCGGTCAATGGAAACACAGACTCTGCTCACTTGTTTATAAGACTGTGGAGTCAACGTCTCACCGAAAGATAACGCGAATTTTGCATGTCTCTATTACTTGTTATTTTACCCGTGGTAGGAAATTCCGAGTTTCATGCAACTAACAGGAATGCACCAATGTTGTTAACGCGTGTATGTGACTTTATTTTTAAAATAACAGTTTAAAGTAAGTCACCCGAACCTTCTATTGTACTTATGACGGCGTATCAGCCTTTGTACGCAGGTCTAGCTTGTTTCTCTGTTTTATCGTTTAAATGTAATTATATGCATTCACACTACAACTACTTACGTTTTTAGAAACAATTCCTTGAACTAGTTACAGAAAATTTTTTTTTTTGTAACACTGCAAGCAACTATTGTATATTTACGATACAGACATATATGAAACATGCTAAATTAATTACTTATTTCCATGATTTTAATGAACATGAATAGTACAATGCTTACTTGTTAAAATAATCAGTACATGTATATTTTCCCATTACAAACTGTTGCGAACTTTCTTTTAATTCACTTCACTCGAAATCTGAATCAGTGAGAATTTTACTGTTTAAATCAGTTAAAAGCACCTGACTTATTCTACAGGCATTTCAGTGAATGTAACAGATGAATTATTGAAAAATGCCAGTTTTCCTTCAATGCTTGATTTAGTGGTATTTTTCATTATGATTAATGAATTATTTCATTAGCTGATTTNAATGCCAGTTTTCCTTCAATGCTTGATTTAGTGGTATTTTTCATTATGATTAATGAATTATTTCATTAGCTGATTTTCAGTGATTTGTCTTTTGACTGATGGATCATTTAAACAAGGTGTATCAAATGAAATAACAACGCACAAACTAATGAAATGCATAGAATATGTATTTTTAAATATGAGTTTCGTCTTTTATAATACCATTTTACATGGAAACATGCACATTCAGTCTTTCATTTCGTTTTTACGTATTTCATTTCTTTTCCACGTAAATGCATATGTTAAAAGCTCGGTTTGAAGGTTTAAACTGCATCAAATGTGGTTAAGTGAGTAAATTCATACGTACTATTTGTTTTGACAATCTTCATTTTACCAATTAAACTGAAAGCGAAAAGGAAGGACATATAAATTAACTCTACGTATTTTGGACAAAGGCGCATATCTTTAATACACGTATTTTCCCCTTTACATTTGACGTTGGCTTTTTAGCTCGAATGGCAAGGCAACAGTCCCGAAGCAAAACGCCGTGTGTTCAAAATCCTGGACACCGCAAGTTTTCTTAAATTTTTTTAAATTACGTTAATCTGTGAACTTATTTGGCTAAATTCTATTAAAACAATATTAATTTTCTGCTTTTCACTTATTCAATTAGTGAAATTGTTTAATTGGAAAACAAGTGGTTTCCAACCAGTTCTAAGTGGAGCCATTTAACTGATTTGAGTAGTTGAGTTTCACTACGAATCAATGGTTCTGCACTGTTTTTTTAAAGTGTATGTTGTAGGCCTAGTACACATCAATTTTCTTGGCTGGTAGTTTAAAAAAAAATGTTGTGTAACTAAAATTTTTCTGTGTATTATTTGATTCTAAATCGTAGACTAATGTGTAGACAAATGAAGGAAGAAATACGTGTGTTGCAGCCGCAGGCAGTGTCGCCACGCCCTCTGAGGCTGTAGCAACACAAGACCACGGGCACATCGCGAGGCTAACATCACGGACCAGTGCGTCCAACGAAACAAACGCAAGATGTCGCTCTCACGCTACAACGCGTGACTGAGAAACTTCTGCCTGCCTGCGAGACTTCTCATCTAGATTTATATTAGCTTAGGACTTTATTTATGTCGTTGGAGGTAATCAGCCCTGTAAAGAAATTAATTTAATTGTTTGTGTTTGGTTATACTGTCTGTATTTTGTAAGTGAAAACGGCGTGAAATAAATCAGTTGTATTTGTATCAAGTAGATTTTTTTTTAAAATTTTTTTGTTAACTCTCAATTTTNAATGCCAGTTTTCCTTCAATGCTTGATTTAGTGGTATTTTTCATTATGATTAATGAATTATTTCATTAGCTGATTTCATTTTTAAATTACGTTAATCTGTGAACTTATTTGGCTAAATTCTATTAAAACAATATTAATTTTCTGCTTGTCACTTATTCAATCAGTGAAATTGTTTAATTGGAAAACAAGTGGTTTCCAACCAGTTCTAAGTGGAGCCATTTAACTGATTTGAGTAGTTGAGTTTCACTACGAATCAATGGTTCTGCACTGTTTTTTTAAAGTGTATGTTGTAGGCCTAGTACACATCAATTTTCTTGGCTGGTAGTTAAAAAAAAAATGTTGTGTAACTAAATTTTTTCTGTGTATTATTTGATTCTAAATGGTAGACTAATGTGTAGACAAATGAAGGAAGAAATACGTGTGTTGCAGCCGCAGGCAGTGTCGCCACGCCCTCTGAGGCTGTAGCAACACAAGACCACGGGCACATCGCGAGGCTAACATCACGGACCAGTGCGTCCAACGAAACAAACGCAAGATGTCGCTCTCACGCTACAACGCGTGACTGAGAAACTTCTGCCTGCCTGCGAGACTTCTCATCTAGATTTATATTAGCTTAGGACTTTATTTATGTCGTTGGAGGTAATCAGCCCTGTAAAGAAATTAATTTAATTGTTTGTGTTTGGTTATATTGTCTGTATTTTGTAAGTGAAGACGGCGTGAAATAAATCAGTTGTATTTGTATCAAGTAGATTTTTTTTTAAAATTTTTTTGTTAACTCTCAATTTTCCTACACTTAAGCAATATTTTACAATTTTTATGTGAATTTTACTTCGACTAATTTTCAAGTGTCAGTGCACTTATTAAACTCCATACAAAACGATATACTCTGTTCACGTTAAAATGAGCACTTTTGAACGCCCTGCTTAAGATCTACTTGTATGTACATTGTGTATTCTTCCGTCATATGTACAATTGACATTTCCACGGACCAGATCACTTTATTCATGCATCAGTCAAGCGAAACTGTGAAATTGTCAGGAAAGTAAATATATTACATATCTTCTAATTTTTTTTAACTTAAAAAAAATGCAAGAAATTAATTAAGTTTTAAAAAAATGCTAATTGAATAATTTTAATTCAATGTTATTACATGGGACTACTTTCCCTCCGTCATTTCCAACTATAATGGGCGCATTCCATTCAGCGAGAACATAAAAATGTATGCAGGTAAGGGCAGTGACATTTCTCAAAGGTTGATCTAAACAAGTGCTGAGATCACCGTGAACTGCTTATATCGCAGAGTATATAAGTACACAGAGGTGGAACAGCTACTCACACGGCAAACTCCAGCCACACAGCCAGCAGAATGGCGTCCAGCAACACGCCGGAACGCCGTTCGCCAATCAGAGCTTGGTGATTTACTCGCCAGAGGAAGCATCACAACATTCCGCCTCTGTGTTGTTATCTACTCTGTGGCAAGCAGGAGGACAACACTAACTTACTGCAGAAGAAGGTTCTTATTTGCAGAGATGCTTCAGGCTCCCGCCTACCTGGCTCTAGAACGGCGGCGTTGTGTGTTTGAAATACACGTTTTTATACGAAACTGTTTAACGTGCGCATAATGTGTTGATTTACAAAAAGAACACACACTTCAGACGTGGACTGTTGAGTGTTTTGAAGATGTCACGCACATTAGAAACGCCATTTGAAAGTAATCCAAAATATTTAAAAACTGCTTTTCCAAAATGCCTGTATCTCTAAATGTATACTTCAGATCCATACAAATATACTCAATGGCATCGCATTGAATATTCCTACGGACTTTCCACCAATAAAATAACAGGTTCACCGCTGAAAGTACTATAGGTACACGCAGTGCGACGAGAACACTGAGCGCCAGTTGAGAGCCTTGCGCTTAGCGGCGATGGTGCACTTGATGCGCGAGGCAGCGTCACCCTTAACGCTCCCTCGCTTCTCGGCTTCAGACGCGGAAAAGGCGGGAACCTTCAGTGATAGCTGCTTTGCGGTTAATAAAGCACTTATAAAACATCCTTGGCAAACATTCATGCTTGCAGCTGCATACTCGTTACGTAAATATTGACACACATATTTACAGTAATGTTGGCGGAAAATAAAAAAAATTAAAAAAATGTACACAAAACAGCAATGTCTTAAAATAGTGACAAATAATTAAAAAAAACAACCTTATAGTGTGTTTAATAAGAATTGGTGTAGCAGTGACATGTTAAGTTTTGCAACAAGTGGACGGGGCCCACCAACGACCGCTGGGTTCGTTCGCAAGTGTATACTTCACATTTCCGAGTGGGCGATGTACGAACTGAACAGTGCTACTTCTGACGAAACGCGAGACGTGTGCATAACCACCATCATAACAAACAAACAACCTCTCGCTCACGCCGAAAATTGCAGGCTGGGGGAACAGGAGACGGCTACAAAGTTCTCATCTCCGGAGAAGGCAAGTTCGAGGTAAGCATGCCACTATCGAGGTTACTAGGTTTCGCCAAATATTATAGGATGATAATGATAGGAGCCAAGCTAGAGCTGGCGATAATGCTGGTGACGTCGTTTCTCGATGCAGTGTTTAGAGCCAGAGAAAATAAGCAGTCCATCGCGTTAACCCTGACCAACACGGAATGGTTCGTTCCCCGTATAAGACTGAACCACCCGCGAATGCACGAAGCTACCCAGCTACGCGAAGAAAGAAAAAACCTCGACATAACCTCCAGGAGCCGGAGTTTGGTTACCTGTTTGTCAAATTACGAGATTGGGGCATTTCTTTAAACTTCTATGTAGTAGTAAAATTAATAATGTCGTGACAAAGTTAATAATGTTAACCATTTAAAAAGTTTTGTACTACAGTAATGCAAACATACTTTTAAAGTGTTAATGCTTATAAAGCATTTAATTAAATAATGTTTCCACAACCAAATGTTGTATTACAATAAAAATAACAGTAACAACAAAATATTTGGTGTTACGGAGACAGTAAACATATGTCCAATCAACACAAGTTTACACTGACATGGCGTTGTAAAATGGCGGGTAGTGGTGAACAGCGATAACCTCGTAAAATGAAAGCACTGCATTTAAACTTTAAAGCCTAGTATGAGAACTAAATGTACCTTAAGCCTTGCAAAGCGGTTTACGTGTGCCAAATATGAACATATTTATAGAGCAGAAAGTATTTTCACATAACGAAAGAGTACTGCAGTTTGTCATCATATTGTACTGATTACCCGCAATATGAGTCAAGGTTAGACGTGTTAAGGTAGAGCAGTTGGTAAGACACCAGGTTTCATAGAGTTAATAACGTCAAGCACTCGAGCCGCGGGTTCGAATCTCCATATGGACGTCATTCTTTTTGCTCTGGTAATATTTATTTTTTTCACAAAGTAATTCTACTTAATTAATTCTACATAGAATATTTTTGAAAGCAAAGAAAATACAGGACATTTTTCAAAACAAATGTTATTGTCAATTCAACACACCATTTGTTTTGCTGCAACATAAACATCACCTTATTGTTGACGGTGCAGTTAGGAGGACACGTTGTTCCAAAAGTAGTTAAGGTTACATTAACATTAATAGCAACAAGTTACTGTTGCAGTAGCATTCATATACTTGGCTCAACATTAGACATTATTCTGTGTGGGCCTCGTGTGCCTGCAGGTGTGATAGATTTGAGATCCCCTCTACATTTACTGTCTGCGCCAGACGTCATGGCACTTGTCTGAGTTAGGTTGCCGGGGTTTGCCGGGGACAGGGGAAACGACTGTGCGCATGGATACAGCTTTGTAACATCCGACCTGAAAACATGACCCCCATAGCACGCAGTTCAGCTGCAGAAGTCGGTTACAATGGATGCAAGCGAATGCTCGAGATTATATGAAATATCATTCGTAGCAGTGAAAAAGGAAGCAGTAAAACTTATGAGCAGGTGTTGTGACCACGAGGCTAAAATCAAGTTTTATGAATACTGATCAACGAAGTAACTGATGGAGTGGCCAACAACTGTGGAATCAGTCAAAGGCCTGCCTCTGCTGATAAAGACACGTTGCATACAGGACCCAAACAAACTTTAAACAACTCGGGGGGGGNTAAGTATTTTCTGTTACAACGGAATTAAATATACCAGACATAAGATGACTTGAAAGTGAACATAAAGTGTTTCCGAACATCAGATTGTTTATATATTTTTTGTTACGAATGCAAATTAATAAATTCATACATGCAACATAACTTTATAGTACACAGGAAACCTACGTTAAACACGGCTATAACTTATTTTCTAATAAACACGTGCTCTTAGTTATAAAACGCAAATCAAGTCTCATATCTTTCTGCGGTATTCGTTCACATTTCAATGCACAATATTTTCCTGTTGGAATTAAACGTGGCCATTTTGCCTTCCTTGGACTTAACCGTTCACAAATGCGAGGTTGTGTTCGAAAATTCATCGGTTTTTGTCCCGGTGCACATCCACCAAATCCACCGACGTTTCAGACCGGTTGAACAGGTGTATACATCGATTCAAGCGAATTCCACCAAAACGCTAGTGTCCGAAAGTCTGGTGCACATCGGTGGATGTACTGGTGAATTTCCTTAAACGTGGTATTATTCAGTATTATAGAAACGAAGATACTATTTGTTTGGCATACTCAAAACAGAAAGTTATTGCATTTGATAAAATATTACCATCACAATTCCTTATTTTCGAGACATATCTTCTAGTCTCAGTGTTTTCCTCTCTGTCTGCTGGCGCGTCAAAGTCAAAGTCAAAGCTGTAATCTGAACTACTGTACTCGCGCTGGGTCAAGGCCACGCTGTTGCCAACTTCCAAACACGAAATAAAGATTTACGAAAAATAATGGGTAGTTAAAATAAGCTTCGTTTAAGTGCCCATCGAAAATAAAAGAAATGTCCGCAGTTTTCACAACACTATATATTTTCGTATGATTAAAACCAGCATGTAAAACCCCCTGTTATAGTAATATAGGTACGACGTGCAGGCGTACACATACTATGTAGGCTATACATTTTACGTAATAACCGTTACTAAATTGTAACTTTATACTTAAATAAGAGTTCTTCTTGATATGTGTCATGTACGTATATTGTGTTTGTTATTGTTTCACCGTGTACCGTTCTGTGTATACGTTCCACGCTCGACGCTCGACAAACACACGGCAAACGTAGAGAAAAAAAAATTAATTGAAAGAAGCAGAACCTATCCATCAGCTTTTTAAGAACAGATATTACGTATCATTTAAAATTCAATAATAACTTACGGTTTTGTAAATGTTGCCATCCTTCTTTTTCATTACTTTTTTTTTAGATATGGAGTAACAATTTTTTTAGTAACTTGAGAAAAAAACACAGTTGTGTAGTTGGAAATTGACTAATCAGAATAATTTAAGTAGTATTTATTATTCCATGTATGGTTGAATTGTACAACAAACCGCAAGTTTCTGATTCACGTTAGGTCTCCTGCTTATTTAAACAACTCGTCAGCAACTTAAAATATATGGTTAAATTAATTGCCCTTGATATTCTTACGGAAACCATATTATGTTTATTGCAGGAGTACTGTTTAAAGCCTACTTTTCGAAGGAAAGAAAGGCTTATGAGATCACTTTCCTCTCTGTGTCTGCGTGTCTCTGCACGTGTGTGATCTTGTTTATAAGAGTGCTTAATGCATAATGAGCCGTAGCACATAGATCAGTGCTAGGAGCAGTTCGTACAGTCCGAATTTGGCGCCTATAACTGGAACAGTTCAGAAATTATGGCCAACTATGGTTATAAATTCGTGGGGGTTAGATTTAGTTATACTGCATCTAAAACATGCTCATTGGTTAAGCAACCACTGCGTTGTCCCTGAGGCTCAGACTGGTTACATAACTAATTGAAAAAAAAAATCGCTCCTATGCCTAATAAATTCAATTTGGCGCCCAAAAAGTGCGAATAATCAAAGTTCATAATGTTACTTTAGCATTTGACTTGAAAACAGAAGTACGAAAATATATAACACTTCATATATATACTAATACATTTATATGCTTATAAAATCCAATATGGCGCTGGTCACAGTAATGTAATCATATTTTCTCACGACATATTCTTATCTGTCTAAATAATAAGAATCTGTAGACCCGTTACTCGATACACTTGTTTGTAAAATTAAATAACTATTTGTAAAATGAAAAACATAACTTTAATTTTAGAAAATTCTACTTTGCATGTTTGGTTGTTGCGATTCGATAAGCGAATTCTTCTTGAAAATACTAGTTCGTAGATACGTAGCTCGGTACACTTATGTCTGTAAGTTTTAGAATTATATAAGAATTTTAATCAAATACATAACCTTTATTTATAAAATTATGCTTTACCTAATAGATAGTTGTGACATCAGAATCTAATTATCCTTGAAAATACGAGTTTGTAGACACGTTTGTAGATACAGTTATATCTGTAAATTTTACAAGTTAAGGAAAATTTATTAAAAATTAATTTAAATATCAAATACACTATTTTAATGTATTTTGTACATTATTAATGAATATCTATGACTGATAATATATTCTTATTTTTATGAGTACATACATTAAATCTTTTTTATGCAATGGGGGACATAGGGTTTCTTTATAAACATATGTAAATTAAATATGTAAAAATTTTCAATATAAAACCTTTTTTACATTTTTATAATTCCCCCCCCCCCAATACATATACTCACATATATTTCATTAAAACCCTTTCTTCAACAAATGTACTGATAGCTCAGTTGGTTAGGGCAACAACCATGCTGGCGACAGCAAGTTCCGGCAGTTCGATGCGCACCCCACAAGATATTTTCAGCTCTGCGAAAAATTAAATAATAGCATTCTGGTTATCGCCCGACGACTTAAACTACAGTAAACAAGATGGCGGTGGCACGTGAACAGGTGGCGTCCCCTAGCAGGCGATGAGGGAACTACGTAGATGGGCGAAGAAGGCGATAAAAGAGAGAAGAGGCGGAGAGAGAACAGGTGGGAGAAAGGAAAAAAAAAATGCCATAGCATGAAGTAACAAGATTGAGAAGCAAGATGTTAGGAATAGAGCTTTAAAAAACAAGTACGCATTATAAAGCATAAGGTAATAAAAAACAAGCCGGTGGACGGAAATAACAAATCTGACGGAAACAATATGTCAACATGAAAAATGATTTTATAATCTAAGATGGCGGCCAGAGCCGCCGCATCCCCCACCCCTTGCCTATTAATTGCCATTTTCCTACTACTCTGTATCATTACGTCGATCTGCAAACTTAAGCTAATCTGACAAAATTGATGTATGTTACTGATATATCATGAATCTTAAGAAACAGCTGTATTGTCTTTGAAAGGAACGAAAGCAAACAGCTGAGAAACCATAAATTTGTAAGAGTACCCGCTTGTTGTGGGCGGTGGGAATTTTTGTAAGGATACACTGAAAACCCTATTACACACATATTTTCGTACATACAAATATGTAAACAGTTGGCATAAAAACATGTATTACTTGCACAGGAAACACACATTATTGTACTTAAAACAGTTAACGAAACTTGTATAACGTCTTTGAAAGCAACGCGAAGCAGCAGTGTCCAAAACACGGCTGGTAACCGTCAAGCAAGTTCAAACAACACGAATACCGGCAGAACAGATCAACTGCGACACCATGCTTCATAAACTGATAGTTGTTTATGATATTATTTTCTCGATGGTATTATCTTCCATAAGTGAAGCCATCATTATTGCAGCAGTAACAAAGAGGATCACTTTGACAGAAAATTAGTTCTATATATGCGTTATGTCAGTATGTAGGTTACTCCAATGTTGATAAACAATCTTTTGTGCATAATAAAACACTGTAGACCCTATTATAATAACCTCCTAACATAAACATTTCATACGATCAAGAAAATGATTTGAATCAATTTTTAATAACCATACAATAATAAGTTGCGGTTTACGTAAGTAACAATAAGGTTCATATATCAGGCAAAACACGTAGGTGAAGATAACCGTTTTCATTCAAACGAAGTTAATTATCTGTTAACAGTTTTTTAAATATTGCTAGTAATAAACAGTATTTATTTTTGTGTAGAAATGAAATTGTATCGTATATTGAATTCTAGTCGTATTCTATACAAAGACACAGCAAAACATACATCGATGTTACATTCTTTCTAAAATATTTTAACGTATAAAATAAAAAGTAACCGTTTAATATTGTATAGGAAATGCGAAGTTAGAATATTCTTTTATACGTTAGCAACCGACATTACACTAGGTACAACGAAACGTTGTTAGCCAACATTATGCGAAGTTTGTATGTTTTTCTTACGTAACTTGTAGTTATTATCAAACATTTTCCGAAATTTTTATGCTGCACCGCTAAATTGAAGTATGGTTTCAACAGCATGCATTCTACATATTCGCCGTCGTGACCCTAGCATGTTCGTGTCATGAGTGCTAGCAGAAATCATTTGCACGATTGACGGGTGCAACATTTGCCGCATTACTTTTCAGAAAATATACGCTTCTCTTCGTATAGGATCTTCGCATATAATTAAAACATACTTAACAACATTAGTTTTTTTACAAAAATATTTTTGGTGTGTTTTTTCGTGTTTAAAATGTGTTTTTTTTTTGGCACGGTATTGCCAGATCTCTTACTTAAAGAGTGGAAGTGCACTACGAGGAATGTATTTCCAGTTTTTTTTTGGTACGTACAGTGTTCGTTTACTATATTTATAAAACGTGTGTCATAATACACTAAAGAGCCAAAAANTTTTTTTTTTGGTACGTACAGTGTTCGTTTACTATATTTATAAAACGTGTGTCATAATACACTAAAGAGCCAAAAAAACTGGTACACCTGCCTAATATCGTGTAGGGCCCCCCGAGCACGCAGAAGTGCCACAAGACGACGTGGCATGGACTCGACTAATGTCTGAAGGTATGCAGGAGGCATTTCACACCATGAATCCTGCAGGGCAGTCCACAAATCCAATCTGCGCCATTTTGAGAAAGGGTTGCACGTCTGTCACGTTTAATGATTCTCGCCAGTCGTCGTTTGTCCCGTTCTTTCACGATCTTTTTCCGGCCGCAGAGTTGTCGAAGATATAATGTTTTACCGGATTCCCGATATTCACAGTACACTCGTGAAATGGTCGTACGCGAAAATCCAAATGTTATCGCTACCTCGGAGATGCTATGTCCCATCTCTCGTGCGCCGACTATAACACCACGTTAAAACTCATTTAAATCTTGATAACCTGCCATTGTGGCAGCAGTAACCGATCTAGCTGCCGACCGCATCGCATTACTCTGATTGGTTCCATACCTCTGTTATTTGCGTACGCACGCCTATACCAGTTTTTTTTGCCCTTCAGTGTACATAGCAATTTGAACAGTCTGGGTGCTGCCAACGTAACTTAACTGCGTTGTATGTATTTCGCTGTAACATTACGACATATGCATTGTTTGGAGACACTGGGCGATGAAATATTTACTTAGCCAGCAGTGTTCATAAGATTATCTGCAATGTAATATTACGGCACCAACACTCAACGTGTACATTACTTAAATAAACATAATGAATTGTACGTTATTTCTCGTAGGAAATAACACTTTAAATGCTGTTAACAAAAATCACCTATTAAAGACCGTGACGTGATTCCTCACATAAATATAGACAAAGAGTATGGACAAGACATTTAGGACTCGCTACCTAAAGACGGTACACACCTGTAAAGGTGGAGAAGAACGACAGGTTTGTTGCGAATAGCACGGTACCAAATCTACTTAGACCAACTCGGCATTGTACTGGCCGAGAGCCGACCAGTAATGAACGTCCAAGCAGCAATTTCCACACGAAATACTGAAACTACCTGGCAACCACGCAATCCGCAGGCCACTCAGTACAATGCAATTGTTAGAATACTGAGACGTCCGTTCCGAAAGGAAACGTANTCAGTACAATGCAATTGTTAGAATACTGAGACGTCCGTTCCGAAAGGAAACGTACCTAAGTAAAAGTGATGCTGAGAAATACTTGAATTTATAATAATTTCAGAACAATTGCATGTTTAATTGTGTTGGTATGTATCCTGTTTTTAGCCTACTTGTCTAAGGTAAGAAACGCTTATGAGATCACTTTCCTCTCTATGAATGTGTCAATGTGTATGTGTGTGTGTGTTCTTGTGTGTGCCCCCCTCCCTTTTTCAATTTTTGAATGCGTGAACCGAATTTCACCAAACTCGATACNGTGTGTGTTCTTGTGTGTGCCCCCCTCCCTTTTTCAATTTTTGAATGCGTGAACCGAATTTCACCAAACTCGATACACATATAGTACTAAGAAAGGACACCTGGCTTTCATAGTTTTTGAATACTCCGGGCACTTACTTTCAAAATGGCGAACATAAAACATTTAGGGTTATATGTCATATCTCGGAAACCATTCAACTGATAAAAAAAAAATTCGTATGCTGCAGCGCAAGGTGGAAGCATTGTAGTCAGAGGTGAATATTGTTGTTGGTACGCCATTTTGTAAGATAGCGCTACATGAAAAAATAAAGCTATTTCGTTACATCNAGAGGTGAATATTGTTGTTGGTACGCCATTTTGTAAGATAGCGCTACATGAAAAAATAAAGCTATTTCGTTACATCAAAATCTGCTAAACCAATTTTCACCAAATTTGGAATGTAAGTAATACTGCGATAGTTTGGTAAATATAAGTAATTAAACTTTATTAGGCACTCATTTTCGAAATGGTGGCCATACAAATGTTAAAGGATTATTTGGTATAACTATCCATACTNTGATAAAAAAAAAATTCGTATGCTGCAGCGCAAGGTGGAAGCATTGTAGTCAGAGGTGAATATTGTTGTTGGTACGCCATTTTGTAAGATAGCGCTACATGAAAAAATAAAGCTATTTCGTTACATCGAAATCTGCTAAACCAATTTTCACCAAATTTGGAATGTAAGTAATACTGCGATAGTTTGGTAAATATAAGTAATTAAACTTTATTAGGCACTCATTTTCGAAATGGTGGCCATACAAATGTTAAAGGATTATTTGGT
The DNA here is from genome assembly GCA_002778355.1 of Clitarchus hookeri. Lineage (NCBI taxonomy): Eukaryota > Metazoa > Arthropoda > Insecta > Phasmatodea > Phasmatidae > Clitarchus > Clitarchus hookeri. The sequence continues at coordinate 159,834 of NQII01005974.1, read as the reverse complement.
ATAACTATCCATACCGTTTGACGAACTTCAACCAAATTTTGTATGCCGACAGGATATATTATAAGCATGACATAAGCAAAACAAGAACCATTTTTGTCCGCCATTTTGTAAGATAGCCCTACATGAATGAATTAAGTTTTTGTATAATTTATAGGTAAACAATTGACAGTTTCCTACCAAATATGGCAAACAAGTAGCACTGCGGCAGTTGATATGTACATATATGTTTCAAGTATGGTAGACACTTATTTTAAAGATGGCGGCCATCTAGATATTTAAGTATGGCATGCTATATCTTCGAAACCATTTAATCAATTCCAACTTAACTTTGTATGATTGGAGTATGTATAACAAACATCTAATGTGTTTACACGGGGCCTCTTTAGTCCTCCATTTTTTAAGATAGTGCCACACGAATAAACAAAATTATTTGTTATATTTCGGGAAACATTTGACCAAACTCTACCAAATATGGCAAACAAGTAGTATTTCTGTAGTTAATTTTAGCTGACATGTTTTAGGTATGTCAAACACTCAATTTAAAAATGACGACCATACAGTTTTTTTTTGTTTTAATTGCTAAATCATCGAATCCATGTAATTAACTTCAATGAAACTTTCTATGTTGACTGTATATATTACAACATTAAAATGTGTCCACAAAAAATTTCTTTTGTCTGCCATTTTGTATTATAGTACCACATCGAAAATTAAAATCATGGGATGTATCCGAAACAACTACCAATTTATACCAAATTTCGCAAACAAGAAGCACTATGGCAGGCCAAGTAAACTGATAAACTTTGAGAGGGCCAGACACACATATTTTTCAAATTGCGGCCATATACACATTCCAGCTCAATATTTTTTACTTACGAAACTGCAAAAATATTTAAAAAATAAATTTGTATTATAACAGCATAAGTTATATCCATAAAAATTTTCTGTTGAAAGCTCATTTCTCAGCCATTTTGGAAGATAGCCCAACATGAAATATTACAGTTTTTATGCCGTATCTCGAGAAACAATCAACCGATTTCTTTAAAATTTGGTGGAGAAGTTGTACTGTTGTAGGATATATTAATTTATATGTTTTAAGTGCGTAAGTCTCTTATTTTCTGATTTGGCGCCTATACAAACATCTTAGCTTAGTGTGCTCTATCTACGAAACTAGTTAACATATTGAAATTTATCTTTGTATATTGTATCTATGACACTCATTAAACATGCCAATACATAGACCTTTTTATCCTTCATTTATGAAGATTGTCACATGAACAACGGAGGTTTTATGCGATATCTCGAGGATCAATTAACCGATTCATACGAAAATTTCATGCAAGTATTGCTACAGTAGGTTATGTAAATTAACATGTGTTATGTGCGGCAGACATGTTTTAATAGGGTTTATGTAAGAAATTTATATGATCATGTTGTATCTATGAGACGTTTTAACAAAATTAAACTAAATTTGGTATGCGAACAGTGTTAACGATGGAGTATTATTTATGCCATTATTCCGGAATAATTCAAACCAATTTCCACATATTTTTACACACCTACAGAGGACCATGTAATGTTATACGATTTAAATGAGCTCAGACACTGATTTTCAAAATGGTGGTCATATAAATATTTTGATATATTTCACATATCTATGTAACAATTTAACCAAATTAAACCAAACTTTTTATGCTGACAGTATCTATTATACGCATAGAATACAATTTTTTTTATACAGTTTTGTAAGATATCACCGATTAAGAAAATAAAGTTTTTATGCCTAAGCTCTTGTACCAATAAACCGATATACACCAAATTTTTCACACAAGTAGCGTCATGGTAGGCCATGTAAACTTACGTGTTTTCAATTGCTCAGAAACGTATTTTCAAAATTATGGCCATGTAAATATTTTAGGTTAGTGAACCCTATCATTCAGAACATTAGACTGATTACATCCGAAGTCGATAGACCGAATTCTAACTCCGTGATGCAGTTGATTGCAATATATATTAATTTGACGAGTTCTTCTAAATTCGAATCCCGTGTAAGTCACTCGTTTTTTTTAGTTTTGGTAATGTTCCATATGTTTCTGGTTTCATTTTTAATGATACTGCTGTCAATGAGATGCCAACTCCTACCTACCATATAAGTTTTTAATAACTTCACAAAAATTTATTTTCACACATGTAGAGGAAAGTAGGCTCGTTAGTTATCAGTAAATAGANGTTTCATTTTTAATGATACTGCTGTCAATGAGATGCCAACTCCTACCTACCATATAAGTTTTTAATAACTTCACAAACATTTATTTTCACACATGTAGAGGAAAGTAGGCTCATTAGTTATCAGTAAATTCTNTAAATAGATGTTATTTATGGAGACACCAAACCACCGAGTTTTGACTGTCTTCAAACATTAAGGGAAACATGGGGTTTGCCACCGTAATAAGTGTAGTAAATTTGTCGTTACCATAAAATAATTGATAAATACATTACACTTGTATTCTCCACATACACTTCAATTCTTCTCATTTAAAATATTCGTCAGAGAAACAAATTTTATGTGTGGGTGCCGTCAGTTAAGGAATCACTTCCTGTATATTCATTAAGTACAGTTCCCTCACATGCTTTTCATAAGAATTCTTTTTTTTTTTTTTTTGTATTTCTGACCATGAGAAAACCTTAATTAACTATGCGTTATAACATGTACCTCCACCAACAGAACACAAATGGTCAGATCTTAGCAGTGCTATGATATCCGTAGATCTGTTCAAGCAATAAACTCACTTCCAAGGGTTTAAAGACATTTTAAAATTCTTGTGCGCGATTGTTTTTGCAAAGGTCGTGGGTGACGATTTCCCACCAAGGTGACGGGTTTTACCACTCGTTTATGGAGGCTAATACTGCCATACTGTTATGAATACTTTTCTTTGTGGAAACAATTTTATCACACAGATTACTTTGACTTAGGTTGTCTAAAACATGTCTTAATTTGTATACTCCTCAACCCGGTAACTAATGATAACACACCTGTGCTTCGTATGACGGTTATTAAGTAAATTTATTAAAAAGTGCACTTAAATGGCTTTTAGCATACGTTTGTTTAGTCCTATGTGCCACGTACGAAAGCCGAATATAACAAATTCAGACGCACGTAGCTGAAAGAGAGCGCGCACGAATTTATTTTCCAAAGACAAAAAAGTTTTTATTTCGTGAACTGAAAACAAATGAAGCATAACTTCTATTCATTTCTGCGGTGAGTGCTGACGCAGTGTTTTCAAACTCCGGCTTGTTTGTTCCTTTGTGCGTGACCGGCGGGGGCCCCCGTCGCCGTTTGTCGCCGGCATTGCCGTGCAGCGTAGCGGTGAATGACCAATCAGGACCCGCCCGGCCGGAAACACAGACCGGCGCTGGATTGCCTCGCGATGTGTGCGAAGCCGTTCTGCCCCCTGTCCTGCCCCCGCCACTTGGCCGGCAAAACACGAACGTACTGCAACGTCGTCAGCGGAACGGTAGAAGTGATTGAATTGCGTCGCAGGCACGCGACGTTCGCTTCGGGACCTCAAGTATCGTTGTCGAGCTCTCTGCGCGGCGCTCCCCCCTTGCAGGTTGCGCGGAGCGTGCTCGACTGCAGGCACGAGCCAAGCGCCGATGCACAAACAACTCTCCCGGCCACCACCAGAGTTTCAACCTGCAAACGCACACGCTCGTTTTTAATTTCACACCCAACCAGAGCAGTTGCCTCTCCTGGGGCTGACTGCGAGGGATCGTGCTTCCCGCTGCGGCGCCGTGTCCTGGCAAGTCGACGTAAACAATCGACCCTCCAGGGGACTGCCCCTTTGCTTTCGCACAACCAATGATGCGAATGCTACGCTATTATTTCTATTTTTGTTTGCGGTATCCTAGCTTACAATTAATTGCACACATTTTCAACGTAAAAAAAAAAAGACATTCAAAATATTACGTTGCCTTTCAACATACATACACGCCAATGGAGGGTGAAAACGAGGCATTTTCTATTAACGAATCCAACAACTGGGAATCAAACAGCAGAAAATACAAAAGCCCTTCGACAGAGCTCCCAGCTCTCACACACTGGGTATAGAAAGCTTTCATGATTGTATTGTTACAAGAACACAGAAAGGCGTGTCTGAGTTCGTGAGGGATAGAGGTCTCAATAAATATAAAATAACTAAATTTTTTTTAAATTTATTTACAGAGATTTTTTTTACATCATCAAACTAGCTATCTCCACTATTTCTCTTGTTATTCTTAGTGAGCGCAATATTTAATGTCTATCTCCCACCCGTCAGTATCACTCTTCACTGTTCCGATGCTCGCAGTCCGCAGAATTCACTCTTGCCGCCACTCGTCGCTCTGCTGTCTCGTCGCTTCGCTGTCTTCGCACACATAGCGCTCAAGGTCGCACATGCATCCAAACCCTAGACTGTTGGCTCGGAGGCCCGTCACTGCTTAAGTGGTCTCGCTGTCCCTATCTATAAGATTACCCGCATTTCGAGTCTCGCTGAGTGAGGCTAGGGCAATGACGAAGAACATTCTTTCAAAGATAACTCCATAAATTCAATCCGCTGAATATGAGGAGAACACAAGTTCCAATAGGCTTATCTGGCACACGCGGATACCCGACTTTGTAATCGCCTGCACCACTCTGCTCTTAGCCCACTGACTCGAGCAAGACGCTGCAAAGGAAGCGATACGGACCAGCGACATGTAACAGTTTCAACAATTTGCACTGGGAAGTGTAAATTTTTATGTTTACATGATCCACATAATATGTAAATTAATTTTAGCAGCGAGAGACCCAAAGAGTGTTTACGTTTCGTAGTACAAATTAGATCGAAATTACATCAATTTGTACTTATGATGGATTAGCGAACCAGCCCGGCTTTGCCCAGGTACAATTGAGTTTAACAGTGATACACTAATAAATAAATTGGGAAAATACAATTAATTTATGTGAAAACAGTATNAGGTACAATTGAGTTTAACAGTGATACACTAATAAATAAATTGGGAAAATACAATTAATTTATGTGAAAACAGTATTATAAAGTTGTACTATGTTGGCCTAGGTTTCTAACTGATTACGGCAACCCAAAAGGAAGGTAATATTTTTTACCCGATAGCCAAGAATTAGGATAATGTTTTTATGGGGTGTATCTGTGCAACTATCGTGTAGTTACCACATTTCCACTTTCCAGCGTCGATGTATGAAAATCAAAACGCGAGTTTCATCAAGTTGTAGCTTTATAAATAAGCGTATCTAGGCACTACTTGTTGCGCTTGGCTGAGGGATCTTAACCGATCACCAAAATTAAGCAACGTTCCCAGCGGCACACATTTGGAGGGGTGACCGTTTAGTGGCATAACATCTGAACGCTTCCGGGCTTCGGAGGGCACGTTAAATATTATGTCCCAGTGGTTATCGATTGATATNTTGGCATAACATCTGAACGCTTCCGGGCTTCGGAGGGCACGTTAAATATTATGTCCCAGTGGTTATCGATTGATATCAGTCTTTAAGCCATTTCAGAGGTCCTTGGGCAGCCTGATAAACTCTGACACCAGAGGAAAAAAATATTTCGGTCACGATCCCAGCCGTTGCAGAATTACGTTTTGTTGTTATTCCACAGGAACCGTACTATTTTCCGTAATAAAAAGTATCGTATCCCCTATTCCAGGACCTAAAGTACCCACACACCAAATTTCATCAAAATCCGTTCAGTCGTTATGGAGCTGAGTGGCAACAAACATACACACACACACACACACACACATACTTTCGCATTTATAATATTAGTATGATGCTATTTGCATTGTTTTTAAATCATGGTGGCGATAAATAAATTGCATCGACTCTGTGGAACTATTGATTATTTCTATTCCTTATAAATCTTTTATTGTGAGACGTAAATGTTCTTTTCTTAAGTTTCTGTGCTGGCTTTGTGAATCTATTTTGTGTGTTTATGTTTGCCTTGCTTGATGGCTCCAAACGCAAGTAGCTTCAGAAAACTCATTAGACACAAACAAGTCTGCACCACTTTGCTTCCTGGAGGGCCACACACATTTGCCAGCTTTATGTAAATTAGTGCAATCTACTTCTTCACATTAAACAGATAAACGCGTACGGCCCCCATGGCTCGATATCGCTCGTCTTATGGGAAGCAAACTTGCTCAGATTTGCATGTAATTATTTTTCTTGAGCTGGCTGTATTTGCATATTGAAGGTAGGCGGTATTGAGATCACTATGTATATCTGTAGCGTACTGGTTATTGTCAACATTTATGAAAGCGTACCATACCCCATACACTTCGCAGCTTGTCAGTCCCATCCACTTACGTCGGCTAAAATCACTTAAGAAGAAGCAATACCCTAACCCATTCGGTCACATTNGCTTGTCAGTCCCATCCACTTACGTCGGCTAAAATCACTTAAGAAGAAGCAATACCCTAACCCATTCGGTCACATTTATTTCTGAGTTCAAGTGTTGCAAATACGAAACTTTTGATCAGCACTGTATTTGCTTTCAGCATTTTATTACAACCTGGGAACAACACACTGCGTGCTCGATGGTATTGGCATTAACTATACATGTCAAAGATGAAAGAAAATTCCACAAATCGGATAAGGNCACACTGCGTGCTCGATGGTATTGGCATTAACTATACATGTCAAAGATGAAAGAAAATTCCACAAATCGGATAAGGCATAAGGAAGACTTTAATAGTACCGGTCACTGATACCTCGCTGTGTACAGCACCGGCCATAAGTATTATTAACTTGCAACATGTCCACGATCATGGGCGTGATGAGTGAGTGGATTAAACCAGTCAATACAATGTATATTTAAATCTAACAACTGGGCCCAATGCCTTTATTTCCAAAACCATCAACTTGGACGGAAGCNTGATGAGTGAGTGGATTAAACCAGTCAATACAATGTATATTTAAATCTAACAACTGGGCCCAATGCCTTTATTTCCAAAACCATCAACTTGGACGGAAGCACTTCAGAACTTTGGGGTGGGTTTATTTGGGCTTAGACTTCAAGGTAGTTCGTAGATAGGACCTAATGTCTCATCGACAACGAGGACATTAGAGACGGAACAAGTTGCTCAGAGAAGCAGAAAGAAGGCAGGAATCGGTCATTGCCTGCAGTAAGGAACCATCCCAGCATTAGCCTGAAGTGATTTCGGGAATCCACGGAAAAACGAAATAAGAATAGCTGAACCGGGATTCGAACCCAGGTCCTCCCGAATGCGAGGCCAAACGTTAACAACTGCACCACCTCGCTCGCTCTTAGGTTACGAAATGAGATGGGCAACGAATAGAGAACAGACCACTGGGCGAGGAAAAATATAGGACTAAGGAGAGCAGACTTGCGGTTAGACTATCCGGTACGTTAATTTTGATATTTAATTTAATTTAGATTATTTGTACCGTACTTTGACTTGTTTTAGTTATTTACTAGGACATCTAGTTTTGTATTTACTAGGGTAATTAGTTTTCAGTACTTATTTTTTAAAATGACCTATAAGTTAAATGCCCAGGGGGGGGGGGGATAAACACGAATATTTTTCCAAAGTGGTAAGTAGTATGGTATGGTGTGTCCGGGTGCATGGGCTGCTAGCTAAGGAGCAGAGGAGCCATCAGCCATGGCATCACAGAGGTCGCGCTCGGCAGACTTCTTCATCTCTCCCCTCGCCCCACTACCCATTCCACGGCCGGCCATTCCCAGCAACATTATTTTAATAAAATTTTACTTTAACAAAAATTTATTTTACTAAATTACAATCGGATAAAAATTTAAAATATCGTCCTGCCACATTTGGTCCCTAATAACAATTGTCGGTTTGCATAGAAAAATAAATGACGACAGTGTTGCTACAGCCCATAATGTTTTATTTCGAATACTGTATTGAATTTTATAATTACAAAAAGGGAAAGTGAGTTGTATGGTTTCGATGTTTATGACGCACGACATCGTTGGGGCATACTGATCCCCTCCACAACCGACACCACAGACTAAGGATTCGATATGATACAATTATTCAAAATATTTCTTTTATTTAAATTTAAAAATATCTTATGATAAAAAAAATTAAAGGCATTACTCTACAGTGTTATATATCACCAGGCACATCGATTCAAGGCAAAAACAAATGTGAAGTCATAACAATTACATAACCCATTGACAGGACAGCGATACTGGAACTAAGGGGTATGCCTCCTGAGCCCACCACTCATCCCACGACCATGACCATCCCTCCAACCGCCCTCCGAATTGCAGTGCCATCATTCAAGTGGTTGTCGAATGTATGCTGCTGATTGTGAAGCAGGTGGAGCAATTGTGGAGCGATTGCAGTGCTTCCGGTGCTACTTGCGGTGCATGTGGTGCTAATTTTGGTGCTAATTGCAGTGATTGTGGTGCATGTAGTGCTAACTGCAGTGCATGCGGTGCTAAATGTGGTGCTTCATGGTGAATTCAGTGCTAATTGCAGTGCATACAGTGCTAACTATTGTGCATATGATGCTTGCGGTGTGTGCGGTGCTTGTGGTGGTTTCTTCACACAGATGGTTCTCTTTGTCGCCAAGCATTACGACTATCGATATCTTGGTTGATGACATGTGACTTTAAAATCGACCTTTGTACACTATCTTGGATGTCATCTACTTACTTAAAACAAACAATTTTACAATTTTTTTTAGAAAAATTTAAAAAACACAGAAAAAATCGTAAGACCTTTGCTTTACATTTGACAAAGCTGAAGACGGGGAATAGCCAATGTCTTCAGTCACCTTAGGTCTTATGTTTTTTTTAATGTGATTTTAAAGTTTTTCTAAATAAATTTGTGATATCTTTCTGATTTAAGCATAAGATCACATCAGAAATGATGTAAAAAAGTCCAGTTCAAGGTCGCATGACACATCAACCAAGATGTCGATATTCAAAATGCTCGGCGACAAGAGAGAACTATCTGTACTGATAGTCCATTGTCAGCACCACCCACTGCAAGCACCACACGCACAACAGTTAGCGCTGCATGCACTGCAATTTGCACTAAAAGCATCGCATTTGCTCCACAATGGTTCCATATGCTCTGCAATCATCACCTCACACACTGCAAGCACCAAAATTAGCACCACATATGGCATAGCAGGTGATAATCAATCAGTATTATCTTAAAAGATCTTCTCAGACATGAATACTAGATTAATCCCAATACTCCGCAATCCTCTGCAATCCTCACCAATCCTCACAAATCCTCCTCCATGATCGTCACCAATTCTTCTCACCAATCCTCACAAATATTCACCAATTTTCACAAATACTCACCAAACCTCCTCACCAATCCTCAGCAATCCTTCGATCAATACCAATCCCTCGACCTATACTTCGTAAAACCCTTTGATTTGTCATCTGCCCTTCACTTAATATGATTTCTGTCCTCTTACCCGAGCATGTTTTAGGACTTTCAGCAAGACTTTGCAGTGTAAAGGGTTTTGGCTCATGGTCCATGTGTTTGAGATCCAATCCTCTTAAGCAGTTACACCTCCTCGTCTTGCTGGTCCACCTTCCCCTCCTCCACCCTTTCTCCTCATCCTCATCCTCCTCCTATTACTACTCCTCATCCTCTTCCTCCTCATTATATGTAAGATATAAAACAAGCAGAAGGAAACAGCTTAGAGAATGGCAGGGGTTTATACACATTGCATGCCTCAAACATTGGTTAAAAATCACAATCCTTTTAGACAAATTTATATCGGAAAATAATTACTGTCTCATCACTCAAAGTATATCACTTTGGGAAAGACAGCGATTCGTGTTCTGGTAGCAACTGTATAAAAACAGCTCTGGGTATACAATCTTTTTCTTGAGCTTTTTTTTAAGGTTTCCTTTTGAGGTTTCACAACCAGGTTTTATTTTGAGGCTTCATTATCAGGTTTCGTTTTCGAGATATGTTGGCCTGGTCACATTGGTTAGTCTAGACAGTTTTGGAGGAACTGGTCACGGCAAGAGCCATTTTTGGGCTCAGTCAGTCTCGTCAGGAACCTGTATTGGGTGGAGTTAGTCTTAGGTGGAGTTAGTAGTCTTGGNCATTTTTGGGCTCAGTCAGTCTCGTCAGGAACCTGTATTGGGTGGAGTTAGTCTTAGGTGGAGTTAGTAGTCTTGGATGGAGTTAGTAGTCTTGGGTGGATTTAGTCTTGGGTGGAGTCACATTTTGGGTGGTACCATTCTTTGGAAATGCCNATGGAGTTAGTAGTCTTGGGTGGATTTAGTCTTGGGTGGAGTCACATTTTGGGTGGTACCATTCTTTGGAAATGCCAGTTTTGGGTGGTTTCAGTCTTGGGTAGTTTAAGTCTTGGATGGTTTCAGTCTTGGGTGGTTTCAATCTTGGGTGCTACCATTCTTTGGTGGAATTAGTCTTGGGTGAACTCGGTCTTGGGTGGATTTCGTCTTGAGTGAAGTCAGTTTTATGTGGCCTTAGTCTTGGGTGGAGTCAGTATTGGTTGATGTTAGTCTTGGGTAGTGTCAATCTTGGGCGGAGTGAATTTTGGGTAGAGAAAATCTTGGTTGGAGTTAATGTTGGGTAGAGTCCGTCTTGGGTGGAATTAATCTTGGGTAAAGTCAATCTTGTTTGGAGTTAGTCTTGGGCACAGTCAATCTTGAGTGGAGTCTGTCTTGGGGTGGAGTCAGTCTCCTGTGTGCACATGTGTGGATGGTGCAGCTGATGTAGTATATGACGAATATGAATTTTTTTTAGTGCTTTTGTAGTAACATTTTATGAATGCTTTTGTAGTAATATATTTTAATAAACTAAAAGAAATGACCTTTCTATTTCTTTTTAACGATATTTCGTAAACGTCCTGTTATAAACCGATGTTGTTAAAGAATGCCACAATGCAAATATTTTTTAAAAATATTTAGCTTATCACTATGGCTATAAAGGTCCTATACAGGCATATATGTATATATATATATATATATATATATATATATGTATACATATATATTCGTGGAGCTAGAAATTATCCTTGCAAACTGAATTTTACGACCCTGTCTATGTGCCCGTAAATATTCGCTTGCTTACAGCCCTCGACTTGTTGAATATGTGGGTCGCTGCATAATTATTTAAAACGAATATAAACAAAATTCAATGTGAGCATAGGCACATAACCTTATTTAATAATGAAAATCTTAGCAAAAAATTACTAGTACTTTAATACATTGGTAGCCTTTGAAAAGTTTTTACACTGNATTTAATAATGAAAATCTTAGCAAAAAATTACTAGTACTTTAATACATTGGTAGCCTTTGAAAAGTTTTTACACTGGTAAATAAGATTAAATGAAGGAAAAAAAAAAGCCCCAAAATAATAGTGTATAAGCCTTGTATCCATCAATTGAAAATAAATATAAAATAACATAACAAAATGTTTATTACATTAATAGATAATTAATGTAATTGTACGAGGGATTGTGGCTAGTTCGTTTGGACGGATAATATTAAACATTTAAGCATTGATTTTGGTTGTCTACTTGCCAGCTCAGTGGTCANGGCTAGTTCGTTTGGACGGATAATATTAAACATTTAAGCATTGATTTTGGTTGTCTACTTGCCAGCTCAGTGGTCAGAAGACACAAATGCTGTTTGAGAGGATGCAGTTAAAAATCCCAGTATGTACCACCATGAGATATTTTTTTTAATGTTGCCAGTTGCCACGGGAAAGTGCAAACTGTATGTAATCTAAATGTTATAAACCGAGTTTGCATTGAAAATGCATGCTTGATACATTAATATGTATTTGTAAATATCTGGGTATTTTTGAAAAATTAGATAAAATAACTATGAAAAAATATTTAAAAATTTTTTATGAATGCATAGATTCCTAGAGGTCTGATCGTTCGACGTTTGTTTCGACAAGTCCGGCCAGCTGCNAGCTACACAATCGTAATTACATCACGATTGTATTCGCCTCGAGAGTCTGGTGAAATACAACACCGTACAGTTATGCCTTAAAATTTTTTTAATAAGGAAATATATTTAAATTTAAATAAAAAATGTTTTAAAAATAATTTTACGTTATTGAATCCATAGTGTGGTTTGTCGGTGGTGGAGGGGATCAAAATACACCAATGATGTTAAACATCGTGCAATAAAATTAGCTTTCAATTAAAAAGAACGAAATTATTAAAACCAATACATAAATCGAAGAAAAAAACACATGATCTGTGGCGACACTGTCGTCATTTACTTTTCTATGCAAATGGGCAATCATCATTAGAGATCGAAGGTGTCGCGTCGATATTTAAAATTTTATTAAATCATTTTTTTTGAATACATTATTCGTGTAAATATTTTTTTAAAAATAATTTTTAAGGTGACGGGTTGCTGGGAATGGTCGGCCTTGGGATGGGTAGAAGTGAGGGGAGAGATGAACCAAAACGTTTATCAAGAATTTCCTAAATAAGTAATTTGTCTACTTTACACGTATATGCAAGAAATTTTAATGAGGTGTTCCAAAAGTAGGACCTTTGATTTTACAAATTAAATTAATTAACAGAAGGATATTTTTTACTAGATTTGATTGTAATATGTTGAGTATTTTTTGTGATAAGTTGCAGGCCTATAAAAAATAATTATTTGTGGCAGTGTGCTCCAAAATGTCGGACGATTAAAGGTTTAAATTAGCGAATTCAGTGCATACCATAGGTACTTCACCATCAAAATTTTATTTAAATCAGCTTAATTGTGTCAGTAATATAGCGTATGACGTTACGAAAATAACGCCAGTTGCAAAATACAAGACAACCAACCGCAGCACTATTTGAATTCAAAATTAGGTAGGATTTGGTCGAAATGTTACCGAGCTATGATATTTATGTCGAATTATTTAGGGGACATCTTTGAACATGGTGGAATAGGATTTTGTAGGTGTTTAATTTTCCAGAGATATCATAAATATAGCACTGGGTACAACGGGTAGCCANGTCGGACGATTAAAGGTTTAAATTAGCGAATTCAGTGCATACCATAGGTACTTCACCATCAAAATTTTATTTAAATAAGCTTAATTGTGTCAGTAATATAGCGTATGACGTTACTAAAATAACGCCAGTTGCAAAATACAGGACAACCAACCGCAGCACTATTTGAATTCAAAATTAGGTAGGATTTGGTCGAAATGTTACCGAGCTATGATATTTATGTCGAATTATTTAGGGGACATCTTTGAACACGGTGGAATAGGATTTTGTAGGTGTTTAATTTTCCAGAGATATCATAAATATAGCACTGGGTACAACGGGTAGCCATTTTGTATATAAGTCCTTATCCGTTTAAAATACCTTGATTCCGGCTATCTGTATCAGTTTTTTTTTTCGAAATAGTTTTAGGAATTCTTAGACTATGACAGAAGAGGCAAATGATCAGTGGATTAATTTTTTCCGCATAAGTACTGCTAGCAAACCAAGTTCTGTTTTAATAGATTCCCATGGTTTGAACCATTTGGGATAATAACTTAAAATATTTGTATTGTCACTATTATTAATATAATACTATAATCTATTAAAAGAAATATGCTTAGGTAGCCTACCAAAGCTTTAAAGTTCTTGCCACCCACTCTGATGCAGGCCTGCTGAAGAAAATGCATATGACGACCTGACAATGAACATGGAACTGATGGAATGGAGAAACAAACACGAAAGAAGAAGCAAATCAGGTATTATGCAGAGAATAGCAATGGAAAACGAAAACAATTTAGACAAGATTAATGACTAAAGCATTGAATACAGGAGGAGGGGGATCGATAAGATGTCCGGGGGGCACCCTCTCCGCTGGATGTCAACCCAAATTGAAAGTATAAATTTATTAGTCAAGTAGTTAGTGGGTTCACGATAAAGTAAGAACTCATGAAATCAACATTTGAAAAAAAAAAACCTCCTCATAACTGTAAACTTTTAACATAAGCATTGACGCAATACTCACGATAAAGTTAGCAGCGNTGCAGAGAATAGCAATGGAAAACGAAAACAATTTAGACAAGATTAATGACTAAAGCATTGAATACAGGAGGAGGGGATCGATAAGATGTCCGGGGGGCACCCTCTCCGCTGGATGTCAACCCAAATTGAAAGTATAAATTTATTAGTCAAGTAGTTAGTGGGTTCACGATAAAGTAAGAACTCATGAAATCAACATTTGAAAAAAAAAACCTCCTCATAACTGTAAACTTTTAACATAAGCATTGACGCAATACTCACGATAAAGTTAGCAGCGNAAAAAAAAAAACCTCCTCATAACTGTAAACTTTTAACATAAGCATTGACGCAATACTCACGATAAAGTTAGCAGCGAGTTGGGAGCAGTAATTGCAGGTCTTAACGTCTCACCAGGCACAATATTAATAATTAATGGCGCCTGAAATTCATAAATTTATTTTTGTTTTGCGGTCATAAGAATAAAAATAGCTTAATAATAAAACATTTGTACTTTTAACAAATTCATAACATCACTTGACGACCGACACATCGTTTCAAGTTATAGGGTCCATTGTTGTGTTTACTATATTTTTTTTTACTCTCCCTTCCCTTTCTTGGTTAGTTTTCGTAATTGCCTTGAACAACCTGATTTATGTGACAGTACGTATCGTCCAAAGTAAAAGATTGCTTTACTTAATGAAGAAAACACTTAGGCCTATGTATCTGTTGTCAATGAAGTTGTAGATTTTATAATTCTGTTTTGCTGTATTTAAACATTTATAGTAGTTGGAATCTTAACATTTCATGTAATACGCTGACCTGGCCAGTGTAACTACATTTTAAGTTGATAATAATAATTTAATCTTAAAGAAACAGGTCGAGCGCATTTAATTATATCTGCGATATTGTTTAGCAATTTTGGAGATTCAATGGAAGCGTGTTTTTATTTACGCGACTGTCGAGAACCACTTACGATTCGATACCTCGTTTTGCATTTAGTTAGTTTATAACAAATACATCAATGAAATGGCTTTATATTACATGTGAAACATTTCTCCCATATTTTTAATATGTTTATAATTCCTTAACGATTTTTTTAACTTTTTAATGTGTCCGTGCCCCCACAAACACCAACTAACATGGTCAGTTAGGGTTCATTCACTTTCGGCACGCCAGATCTCCACACAGAAACGTTCGGCTTCTCAAAGATCATCGCAGAAGCACGCCTAAGAAAACGAACTGCTACCTCCACAACAAGAAGTGATGATGACTGGCCAACACATGGCACTGTCTCATGTGAGGACTGGCCATCATTATGCTACACAAATGCCAACCAGGACACCAGCCTACCACCACCAAAAGTGCAGCGAAGTGCTACACTCCACGTGAGAGAAACACCAGCCCAAACGATGAACCAAAAGGTGTCGCAAGAGAATACCCTCACCTCCCAATCAGTCATCCGTACACCAACCCCACCCAAGTCAGGACAAACCGCAAGACCAAACAAACCCATTACCAAGCAGGTGAAGAAAACTGACCACCCGGCACAACCAAAAAGCCAAAAAGCCACCACTGACAGTGATACAAGAAGGACTGGGTGGGATGGCATTTCAGGATATGGCAGCCTTATGTGTGAAATTCACCAAAAATTTCGCTGCCACGAATTACGACAACTCGTCCACCTATCAAATGGCAACCAGAGTAGACCATTATAAAATGACCAAGGTCCTGCGTGCCCACGAATCCCAATTCCATACATGGACATGCTTCGAGGACTGCAATGTCCGAGTGGTCATCAGAAAACTCCCGATCGTGACGCCCGTCGACGACATATCAGAACAACTCCAGGAACTCGGCATCAACCATAGCTAAATGATGCGCATGGAAAAACGGGGCAACAACCAGGAGCCATACCCCCTATTCCAGGTCGTCCTCGAAGACACTAGTCAACTCCAACAGGCTCTCCGCATTAAACACCTCGGCGGAGCCGGCATCTCGGTGGTGCTCTATCGTGGAGGTCACATGGTGCAATGCTTCCACTGCCAACATCCGGAGTATTCCTCCCACACCTGCCATTAGCTCCTCGCTGCATTCGATGAGCAGAGGAACACTTCAGCAGAGACTGCCCGCATCCCAAAGATAGAACAACAACCTGCTGCCTCTGCCAAGGGGAATTCCTGGCAAACCATGCGGACTGCCCATATAAACTCAGATGGCAACAGAGCCAAGAGAAATGCTGTGCAGCACAATCAGAGAAACAACGCCAACCTCGATCTTTCCTGCAAGGAGCAGGCCTATGTATCCGCAATAGCTCCTTCGCACAAACAACGTCCAGCAATGAAGGGAANGATCTTTCCTGCAAGGAGCAGGCCTATGTATCCGCAATAGCTCCTTCGCACACACAACGTCCAGCAATGAAGGGAATGCTGCACCACCACCTACCACCAAGAGTGCGCAAAACAACCAGCAACCACCAGAAGATCATAACACTATGGACTGTATCGGAGATGTACTAAACACGTTCAGATGACTAGACCTGTGCTCCCTCCTACCGAAACTAAAACAAGTTCTCCAAAACTTCCAAACAGCGCCAATGCTAATAGACAAATGCGAAACCCTTTTCAGCGGCCTCACAATTCTTTGCGATTTGTTCTCCTCGGCCACGCAACGGCCTCCGTCGCTCACACAACACCTAGATGAGTGATCTCCTCTGAACATGGAATTCTCGCTCCCTGCTCCNTGCAACGGCCTCCGTCGCTCACACAACACCTAGATGAGTGATCTCCTCTGAACATGGAATTCTCGCTCCCTGCTCCACCACCTCGCAGAATTCGAACACCTGCTCCACCAACACCGCCCGTTAGTCATGGCTAATATGGCTAAAGCCCCATCACCAACTCGACATCAGAGACTACACAGTACATAGAGCAGGTAGCAGGAATGCCCCTCGCGGGGGTATGACGCTGCTAGTTCGCTCGGACGTACGCCACTACCGCCTGATGACACCACTGGACCTTCCCCTGTAATCAATCGCAGTCAAATTCACAGGTGTGATCCGTCCATTCACAGTGGTAGCGGTATACTCGATACCACACCGCTGACTTCCCAGCAAAGGACTCCTCCGCCTGCTCACACTCGGTGCAGCAATAGTACTGATGGGCGACTTTAATAGCAGGCACACATCATGGGGATGTGCAGCCTCAGACTTCAGAGGGCGAGGGCTCCTATGCTTTGCGAATCAACATGGACTTACTATCTTCACTCCCGCCACCCCCACATACATCCCGGCCAGAGTCACGCACCAACCATCACTCATCGATCTGATAATCGCCACCAGCCTCGTGCAGTTAAGAAGGCCATGGACTCGTGGGAAGTCCAAATGGTTTCGCTAACCACCAAGACCACAGTGGCATTAGGAGCAATCCAGCCCATACTCATCCCCACTTGCCTCTTACCGCAGAACACCAGGATCCGCATCTGGCAAGCCCTAATTCAACCCATACTCTTATATGAAGCAGCAGTTTGGGAATACGCACCGGTTTCCTCATTTTGTCAACTCAAGACCACCTACAACAAAGGCCTCAGAACCATACTTGGTTGCCCCATCACCACGGCAGTCTCCACTCTATACCAATGGTCAGGGGTCCTCCATCCAATGACAATCGTTACCAATATAGCCACAGAATTCTTCACCACAGCCCGCCGCCACCGAAACTCCCCTAGCACATCCATAGCAAGATACCACATGCGTCTCAAACTCCGCGTGGCTCCCGTGGGTACCTAGCAGGTTCGGAAGTGGCTCACCTAGAGCAACCTCGAGTGCATGTCATAGCCAATCCGTTTGAGGTGCCCGTGCGCCCACCGCAGCACCCAAACCGCCCGAGCGGTCAATCTAGGATAACCAAAGTCATCTACAGAGCTATGTATATAAGGTGTAAGAGNAGCACCCAAACCGCCCGAGCGGTCAATCTAGGATAACCAAAGTCATCTACAGAGCTATGTATATAAGGTGTAAGAGTGTAATATAGGGTGGGTATAAAAGAATACCACCACTTTGAAGGTCTATAATATCAAAACCAAACAACCCACAACCTTGATTAACCAATCAAATGAACCTTGGAACCGTGAAGTTTGTTTACCATACATTCAGAAATGTTCAATGTGACCACCACGAACGGCCCGAACGACATCTACGCCTTAATGAAACTAGTTCCACACTCTTGTCAGCATGTCCGGTGTTACGGTTTTATGTGTATGTTATGTTTATTCTTGTAAGGTAAGATCNCGTTCCACACTCTTGTCAGCATGTCCGGTGTTACGGTTTTATGTGTATGTTATGTTTATTCTTGTAAGGTAAGATCATAGCTTTTAAGAATCATGTACCACTAACTTGCGGAGGGAGCCTCCCTCGCCCCTTACTGTACAGTGTTTTGTAAATAATTAACGTTGTTCCAACTATGTATATTTAGGATAAGTATTTTCATGCACACTCTGCTTTTGTCAGTTTCCCAGTATCCAATCATTTTCTAAATAATTTGTATTATAGCTTTTAATTTAGATACATACTTTGCTAAATGATGTTAACTTAAAAGTGCCCAATGGGCTGGTACTTGTATTTATGTCAAATATGTAAAGGATATTAAATCCTTACTATTAAAAAAATGACCTTTTTCCCTAAAACAAAAAACTGGTAGTAATGAAAATTGAACTCTGCACTACATGCGTGAATGCAATTTTATGAAGTACGTTGTCATCGGTTAAGTATTGTTTTGTTAGTATTATAATGAAATTACGCTCCCATCGCTGTACTCATTCTAATATTATAAGCTAAATGTGATTTTTCCGTAAAAAAAATGCTAGGCCAAACTTCCGTGTTGTTAGCCAATGTAAAAAAAAAANATAAGCTAAATGTGATTTTTCCGTAAAAAAAATGCTAGGCCAAACTTCCGTGTTGTTAGCCAATGTAAAAAAAAAATCCATCTTGATGGATATTTACGAAACTTGCATTTTAGTGATTAATATCCGCCATGGAAGTGTGCTATAAAAATTTGGACTAATTTGGTTCAACCACAGAGGTTTTATGACGACTATTTTCAGCATTCGTAACGCCATAGTAGCAAAANATTTGGACTAATTTGGTTCAACCACAGAGGTTTTATGACGACTATTTTCAGCATTCGTAACGCCATAGTAGCAAAACCGGCCATTTGCTTGCACATAGTGTGCGTAAGTGCATACATAATTAATTTGGGAGTTATTTGTGGTTTACTTCGTACGCTATTATCAGTAGGAATTTTGATACGTCGACACATATTGTCACTATTGTAATGCATGCAGCAGGAGAATAGTATTTTGTAATATTCTACTTAAATAAAATAACGCGTCTTTTAAAAGCATTTAAGCACACCGTTTTTCTTGGTTGTGCCCGTAAATGTTATTAAAAATAATTCTCGTATCATCTAACGACGATTTAACCCATGTGGTTCGCCGTGGGTGATGGACTAAATATTCAGTATTGTTTCGGAGGGTTTTATTCCTACGACAGGCGAAAACTGGAACCTTAGAAAATAGTAAAAATCATTTCATCAGTCCTCTCAAAGAGAAATTATTTACTTGTATTATTAACGTGTGCCTATCTACACTGTACACTACGATAGATAATCACACGTTGCGTTGTTATGTAAACAAATACAGCAGACTTGTGAACAGCTGATAACATACGCCACGTGGCAGTGTTTACATTGAGATACTGCTGAAGAATACCCAACGGGCTGAAAGTAGAAAACAAGCAGGGCTTTCAAAAGCGCTCACTTTACCGTGAACAGCCTTTGATGGCGTGGATATAAAGTAGAATAGATTCCGGGTAGTGCGGAGACCCGCGCCACTCTGTTACTCCTACTTGGATATTAATGCGTTAGAACAAAATCCCGATAGCAAACCAACAGCCAAAAGAAAGAAAGAAAGAGGGATAAATCAGCGAAGGAATATTTTTACACATCCACATTGCTCGGGAAGGGCATAGGAGCGACGGTGATAAGAAAGCGTGTCCGGCCTTTGGTTGACCACATAGAGAAAACCCTACCAAATCATTTATTGTTTTCCAAATTTAGTGGCAGTCGGTTGACAATTTCCTGACATATGGCTTGGAATATTTGATTATTCAAAAGGCACTAGCTTCCAAACTGACGGGCAGACAGTAATAACTCTAAAGGTGCTTATTTTGATTTTAGCTGGGACAGCGCACAAACTGGCTGTAGTTTGAAAGAGAAATAATTCAGCACAACGGAACAGTATATAATTCGGGCGTCCTAACAAATAACTATAAGTTAATCGTATTCGGTGAAATTCGGTGCACGTGTTCAAAAGTATTTTGTTGGGGAGGACTCCTAGACACACACATACATAGGAAGGTTGCCTCATATGCTTAGCTTTTATTCTGAAAGTAGGCAAACTAAGAACTAGACAAGGGAGCTGAAAGTCATTGGCCTAATTAATTTTACGGTGTATTTATTTGCAGTTATTTGCGAAAGATCAGAAATAAGGAAAACAAAAAAATGCAAATGTTCTTTAATTTTAACAATTACAACAAGAAGTTAGCTACATAGTATATACAATAATAACGACCAGCAGGTAAAATTTGGTTCAAATTAGTTAAATTATTCCTCTTATAAGCAGCTCTTTGTCTNTACAATAATAACGACCAGCAGGTAAAATTTGGTTCAAATTAGTTAAATTATTCCTCTTATAAGCAGCTCTTTGTCTGAACAAGTAGTACATAGATTTTAATCTTTTTAATCCACGCTGTTTGCAATCGTACTAGTGGCATATTATTTGTGAGGTTTATTTTAGTAGTACCTAAAATTTAAATTTAAAGATTTGTATTCCAGACACTGTTGCCTCACAAAACGGCGGGCAAACTGTACGAAATATGATTTTGATGGTCTTCTCTGTAATGCCAGTATACAAAACTGGGATGAAATAAGTTNTACAATAATAACGACCAGCAGGTAAAATTTGGTTCAAATTAGTTAAATTATTCCTCTTATAAGCAGCTCTTTGTCTAAACAAGTAGTACATAGATTTTAATCTTTTTAATCCACGCTGTTTGCAATCGTACTAGTGGCATATTATTTGTGAGGTTTATTTTAGTAGTACCTAAAATTTAAATTTAAAGATTTGTATTCCAGATACTGTTGCCTCACAAAACGGTGGGCAAACTGTACGAAATATGATTTTGATGGTCTTCTCTGTAATGCCAGTATACAAAACTGGGATGAAATAAGTTAATTTGTTTGGTAGATATGGCATACTAACCTAACATATTTATGTGGTCGCCATTTTGATACCACGTGCCCAAGGGCGTCAGAACTCTTCTTCGGGATGGTTTGTTAAGGGTGAGGGGGCAAGTTCGTGCAGAGAAAATAGTGACCTTGGTGCTGTATAAAGCGTCCCTTTCAAAGATTTACTATAAAAACCATCATGTGAGTGTTCGCACAATCATGTTGCTCCCAGTCCACGCAGTTTACACAAGACATCTTAAAGTAATACAAAAACACCGTGTAACATTGTTTGGTCACCTCGAAGTTTATTGAATAGGTGTAAAGTATGAAAATCTGCAGATGTACTCAGTGTATCTAAATTTAACCAACAAACTTCGACTGCAGGTTAATGACGGAATAAGAAGGCGGAAACATATATACGATCTATGGTCGAAGTGAATAGGGGGTACACATCTTTGGAGTTGGACGTAAAGCACTAGTTTATTACAGATACCGAAGAAATATATTACAAATATAATACTGAGTGTCTGGACGATGTGTAACGTTAATTGTAATGTGCGGATTAATAATTAATTTTTTAAACGCCAAGTATGCTACCGCGTCATGAAGATGAAGTCCAAATAGGCGCAGTAAACATGATTATTCCCATTAAATTATCTGATGATAGCTACAGAAGATGTTGTGGTGTTACACGTCACACGTTATTTAGACATTCGGTGTTCTAGATTGAATATTTCCCACAATATTTGTAATAAACTAGTGCTCCATGTCCAACTTCAAAGATCACTTTAGACCATAGGTCGTACATATATTTTCACCTTTTTCGTGATTGACTTGCAGCTGAAGTTTATCGGTCAAANGCACTAGTTTATTACAGATACCGAAGAAATATATTAAAAATATAATACTGAGAGTCTGGACATGTGTAACGTTGATTGTGACGTGCGGATTAATAATTAATTTTTTAAACGCCAAGTATGCTACCGCGTTATGGAGATGAAGTCCAAATAGGCGCAGTAAACATGATTATTGCCATTAAATTATCAGATGATAGCTACAGAAGATGTTGTGGTGTTACACGTCACACGTTATTTAGACATTCGGTGTTCTAGCTTGAATATTTCCTACAATATTTGTAATAAACTAGTGCTTCATGTCCAACTTCAAAGAACACTTTAGACCATAGGTCGTACATATATTTTCACCTTTTTCGTGATTGACTTGCAGCTGAAGTTTATCGGTCAAANACACTTTAGACCATAGGTCGTACATATATTTTCACCTTTTTCGTGATTGACTTGCAGCTGAAGTTTATCGGTCAAATTTAGATATCCTTGTACTCTCTAGTGAGTTAGAAAAAAGGAGGGGGGGGGGGTAGCCCCCATCACTCTTTTCGGTGCCTCTGTACGTGCCTAATATAATAAACAGTGTTACATAATCCTATATCAGGCGCGTATTGCAAGTATTGGCCACGTTTACTAGCCGTTAGAGGATGTTTCTACTGTCAACTCCCGCAATCATTGCTCGTGTCCTGGTTTTGGATTGTAACTTTTGAAGTGTTATCATGCAGGCCGTTCAGATTGGGTCTCGCCACATTCCGTAACAGCATGTTTACAAGTAACAGACGACTGAAGTAATACAATGACGGTGGCAGAAAATTAAGGAAGGTAGTGTTAATGTGTTACTGTTTATTATACCTACTACATGCGCGGTGCTTAAAATATACGTTCCACTGGGATAGTTGTTACTTATTTTACGCAGGTTTAATAACAGTTAGTGAGCGAGTGAAGATATTTTGGCGGCTCATAACAGCAAGATCTTGAGAGCCGATGAGGGTGATTGAGGTGAGTATGGAGCAGCGCCGGAATAAGATTGATGCTTGCATGAGCGTGCTACCAGACAGCATACCTGACAAGAAGATGCAACCCTTGCATGTGTGNGCCCAGCCGGGGATTGAACCCGGTTCGCCTTGGTGGGAGGCGAGCAGGCTAACTGCTCAGCCACTGCGGCCCCTATTAACAACTGAGCAGCCACTTTTTTAATCGATGCCTGAATGGCAGGCGTGTGTTCCGTCGAAATTGTTTATTTTCCCTTGTAGAGTTGGGAAAAAAAAGGGAGGGGAGAAAGAGAGAGAGAGAGAGAGAGGGAGAGAGTGTGTGTGTGTGTGTGTGAGAGAGATACACAGTGGCTGGATAGTAGTTAAAGCAGGGCTTTGAAAAGCGCTNACTGAGCAGCCACTTTTTTAATCGATGCCTGAATGGCAGGCATGTGTTCCGTCGAAATTGTTTATTTTCCCTTGTAGAGTTGGGAAAAAAAGGGAGGGGAGAAAGAGAGAGAGAGAGAGAGAGGGAGAGAGTGTGTGTGTGTGTGTGAGAGAGAGATACACAGTGGCTGGATAGTAGTTAAAGCAGGGCTTTGAAAAGCGCTCTGTGGACCATGAAACTGCCACAGTGTAAATACGAACGAGCCTGTTTTTTTTTCCGCCACGCAGGAAATTAAAATGCGGTCGACGACCGAGCAGACTGACCTTTACAGTTGTTCTCCTGGCGACTACCCTCTGCGACGTCTGTTTCGCCGTTCCACGTCTCTTGGGCATTGAGTAATTGGCCACAGAGTGACTTCGGCACCCAAACCTCGGCATAGCTAAGGTTCATTTTACTCAGGTTAAGAGCGAAACGAGTTTTCTTATATAAGAGTTTGACTTACGAAAATTTTTGCCGCTAGGTACGCAGTGTGCCAAAAACGTCACTTTATAAGTTACGTGAACAATAAAAAAGAAATATTTCACATAGTTACGAAGTTTTTGTTTATTTTATTATTGATTATTGCAATTATTTGGTTTTTTAATTTAGAAAATAGAAAAAAAAAAATATATTTACCTGCGACACTAGCTCTTGCCTAGTGGCAAAAAGTTTTAGCTGCCAAACTAAAATCCGTGAATTTCCAAACCTGAGTAGAATAAACCACAGCCCAGCAGAGAAGATACAAAAGTCTATTCTCAATATCTTCACACTTTTGAATCAAGCCTTTGAAAACTCAGACCACGTATTACGTGTCCTGTTATTTCCTTCCTAAATATGTCGTTAGTTGCAAGCTCTTTTACTCCAGAAAACCTAAACGTATCAATTTTTTTTGCAAAATGAAGTTTTACTTACATTATATCTATAAATTTAAATATTATATTTGTAATTAATATGAATAACATGGGAGAGAAAATACACGTTTTGGTAATATCTAGTAATAAGTAGTTCTCATGCAAAATATTATTGAACTGAATGCGCACGAATGCGGTGCGTTCTTCCTTTGGTGTAGTTTTCTGGAGTATGTTAAGGCTCCAGCCTACTTGGCGCTTGAACTGCGGTGGAGTGTGTCTTCCCTCAAAATTTCCTATTTTCCCCTCAAAAAAGCACCGAGACTCCCAAGTCCACACTCAAAAAACCACATTTACCCCTCGAAATCACCTCCTTTTTCTGAGACAGGCTCCAGGCTACAAAGACCTGAAGACATGACGTTTGACCTCTGATGTCACAAGCCGACATCTTGTTTCTGGACGCTATATTGTTTCCAGCAGCTATTCAGTTTTTAGCCTCCATTTTGATTCCTGCCATTATCTTGGATTTTATTTCCTCACACTCTATCATACCATCCCTAATTCCTCGTGCTCTCGCATTCCTTTTCTGCCTTGTGTTCTAATTATGTATGCTCTGTCAGTTCATGTCAGCCATCTTGTACTCCATTTGTCTAAACCACCAGAGGAATTGCCGACAGCATATTTATTCATGCTCTACCATTCCACCTTGATGTCCACCACCTTGGATTCTATTTTATTCATGCTCTATCATTCCTTCCAGATTTAGTCACACTCTGATTACTCAGTCCCTAGAACCACCATATGGTTTCGTCTGCTGCTCTGTCATTCCATGTCAGCAATCTTAGATTTAATTTTATCATGCCCTATCATTCCATGTCCATCATATAGGAATATATTTTATTCATGCTCCAATATTCCTACCAGATTTAGCACCCTCTGATTACTCAGTACCCTCGAACCACCATCTTGTTTCGTCTGGTGCTCTGTCATTTCATGTCAGCCATCTTAGATTACATTTTATCACTCTCTCTTAATCCATGTCCTCCATATTGGATTTTATTTTTATTATTCACCTTCGTTTAACTCCATGCATTGCCATTCTATGTCCGCCATATTGGAATATATTTTTAAGCTGTACCATTCCATTTTCATGCCCACCATCTTGACATAATGCTCCGTCATTCCTTTTAACCCTAAGGCGCCTACTGATTACTTGGTCCCCTCAGACTGGCATCATGAATTTTGTCATCTGTGGGCATCCATCATTATTAGAATTGTAAAATATTTATTAAGTCACTTTGGTTCCACCTCGTGTCGGGACTTGGAACATTTTTAACGTTGTATCGAACTTAGAAGAATTCATACCACCTGCAGGATTTGTAAAAATTTTCCCTTGTGTAGGTACTAAGCATATTTCATGTGTATAGGTACTTTGAGTCTTTTACCACTCACACTGAACGTAGAAAAATAAACCTCGTGGACGACTTAAAAAAAATTATACGTGTTACCTAACCTGACCTAACATAACCTAACCCAAATCAACATAACCTACCATCAACTAACCATCATGTAAGAACTCATTTATTCACCTCATGCTGGTCTTATAAAATATTGTACCTTATGTTGAATGTGGAATATTTCCCACCTGGTTAAGACACACCTCTCATGCTGAGACCTGTAAATTTATTTCCACACTCCTTCAGTCCTAATGGCATACAACATCCTTATAATAACATTGACTTAACAGAGCCCAGACAAAATCAAACTTAATCAAACTAACCTAACAGGCCTAAAAAAAAATACATACAACAGTCTAGAAAAATCATAGCTATCCTGCCATAGTCAAAAAAAAAAAAATTGCTACACTAAGCAAACATATCCCTGAACGTCCTATAACATACCGACCAACCATACCATCTGCTGTAAACTAAGAAAAACTCAGTAATACAAACCAACCACACCATTCTTTATAATCCATGGAAAAATACTCGCCTGTACTAATACACCTTATCACCTACGAAAGCAATTACACATTATGGGTAGACACATACGACACAACATTCCTAGTCTCTGTCAAACTAACAAAACCGAACAGTCCAGATAAACATCACTCAACTATTCCTCCCATGTCTCCTATATTTACTTCAGCCACACTGTCAATATTAAATTCCCTGACATAGGAAGCATAGTTCATTCATCCTACAGCCAATCAGCACTTCGGTTAACATTAACCTTACAGTTACAAAGAAATGGGCTAATAAAGTACAATTATTATTAAAATCCAATATGGCCCAAGAGAGAGCCATACACCATAATATTTACCCAAGGAATCATACATTCAAGACCAGCCCATAACACAATCATTACTACCATCCATCAAACACAACCGATTGATACCATCCATATCATCTTCTATTACCCAAGAAAAACTCTGTTATTAGTAATCAACACACCAACCATACCATCCACCATAACTCAAGTATACCAAGCAACATTACAATCCACACCAATCCATAACACATACATTCCTACCATCTGCCAAAACACAGACATTCCTGCCATCTGTCAAACTATCATAACTGACTGATACCAGCCTATGCCTATAACCCAAGGAAAGCTGAGTCAATTAATCCAAGACGCCAATCATACTATCTATCAAACCCAAAGTCTAGCAAGCAACCATAGAAGTCAGACCAGCCCATAACTTAACACCCATTCCATCTCCTCTACCGACCGACACCAGAAAAATATCCTTCGCAACATATTACCCAATATACGATACAGTCCACACAAACTAAAATATACAAGAAATCATAACTCTAACATGTCTACTATACCATGTCTGCCATAGCATCATTACCAACACACACCGGCCAAATATTCAAGGCCCAATACCAACCAAGCATAACAACCAACAAACCAGACAAACAAAGAAGCTGATTGTACCAATTACGTATACCAATACCCATGCTAGTCTCCATACATCCAGCATACCAAACTAAAATACCAATAACCGTACCAACCAATAGTATTGTACCAACCATAATCCAGCATACTTCAGTCCCACCACACACATACATTATAAGCAATACACTACAGAATACCCTTCAAACTACTAATTCCATAATACTCAGACCAACCGACAAGCAATACCAACCATATACCATTAGACCATTCCAAACATATCAACACAAGCAAACAAGCTGATAACACCAGCCATCTATACCATTAATTTCACCTACCTAAATATAGGTAACATTCCTCCAGCAAACCAAAAAACCATATCAATCAACAATACATTCAGTTGTATCAGCCATCCATGCCAATAACTGCACCGACAAAACCTACTAGGTACCATACCTCCAGGCCATACCAACCATAACAACATAAAGCTATGTGTATACGCTAATAGCGCAGATATCCTACCAAACACTGTCATATCATTTGCTATAATCCAAGGATACCTAAAACATGCTTTAACGATACAGACAATGTCAAATACCTACCTCAGACATTCTGTTCAATAATAAGAGTCTTTTATATTGACCACCAAATCGACTGCCATTTCATCTAACCTCACCAGTTATACATTTATTCATCTTTCCAACTAACCAAACAAGCCAAACATAAATTCTAACGAAGCAATAATAACACCCATACCATCAAATTAACCATCTACGACACCATTACAGACTTTGTTCTCAGATACCATACCAACTTTATCCTCCAATCATACTAACCATTCTTACCTGCCAAGATCTATAACAGTCTCGTGCTAACTTAATATTCTATAAAACCATCACACTCTTACAAACTAATCATGCCATTAAACCACACTTCCCACACCATCGAATATAAACTCTTTTCATACCACCAAAACAACCGAACATGTGATCAGGGAAAACCAAACCAACCATAATATCATTTAATACTCACTGAACAGTCCAACAAGTTTTAACAGCTATACATGCAAAACCAACTTTACAACCAAGTCATAAAATTTTGTCATGCCATCAATAAAAATAATGGCATGTGGGGAGTGCACCCAGGGCAAGGCAACACCCTCCGAGTGACGGTCTTTCCAGCTGGGACCCGTAAGTGAACGTTATCCCCGGGCATGACAGAAGTGATACCCTAGAATAGAGCGGCGCTGGAATGCTAGAGCGGGGGAAACGGGAGTGCTCCGTGAAAGCCCGCCAGCAAGTAGCATCGTCCAGCACGATTCACACATGCGAAAATCCGGGAGTGAGCCCGCGAGGGATCGAGCCCGGATCACCGTGGTGGGAGGCGAGCGCCCTGGCCACTACGCCACCGCTGCCCCTCATGCCATCAAAATCTACCAGCCATAAAGTAAACCAACCATACAGACAAGCAATACCAACAGACAATAATATTACACATAACCACCAATTAAAACTATTTGAGACCCAAACACCCATTAAAACAAACCCAACAGACAAGGCATACCAATCATTTTGGTTAACTGTTCTGGCAGAACATGTGCGCAAACCATTCCAAAAGACAGCCAAGCAGACATACGCAACCAAAAAGTGTAATAATATAGCCATATTGGTCAAGTATACCAGCCGAACATTTCATCAAATCAGTTTGTCCTTAACAACAACGAAGATATCATCCAGTCATAACATTGAGCTGATTAAAACACCAAAACGAACTACCTATGACAGGAGTGCAGAGTGTCCATATAGTATAATTCATATTGTCGTACTGACTATCCTAATATTCAAGTCATGCATTTCAACCATCTATACTAACCACCGTGCCTATCATCATAACTCCCACCCCTACTTAACATAAAACAACACCAGCAAACTAACCCTACAAACAATCTATCAACCATCGAACCAAAATACTTCAACCAATCATTTCGGCCAACAATAAAACCAAGTCATATAGGCAGGCCATTCAATGCGGCAAAACCCACAGGCCATACCGCCAGAACCTACCAACTAGACATTCCTTCAAAAATATTCAAACCCAAATACTTATCAACCACACTGATCGCATAGACCGATCATAAAATCACAACTCAGCCATACCTACCAAATATTCCAATACTTCCATCCAGACGATATAACGTTACCTTTATACATCTTGTAAAGAATATTCAAAACTATTTCCTCTAGCAAATGGAGTACCACACCAATCATATCGCAGCAGTTCGGAGGACAGTCGTATCGTACATCTGCTCTTCACACATAGTCAGGTATCTCAAAAATAAAGTTTTAGTTACCATAAAAGCAACACTGTTTTTCCATCTAATGATAGTCAGCTAGTGTATAGACTGTACTCTATTTCACACAATCAGTAGCTTGCTTAGTATCCAAGTAGATACGATCTCATACACACATACTACTGCCAAAGTGATTCCTGCCAAGACTGAATAACATTTTGAGCTTTGACTGTGGGCATGCAGCTACCTGTATATGCATATTCTGTAGCCAGATTTAATCACTTTAATCAACCCCAGGCGTCCAGGAGGTAAAAAAAATATTTTTTAAAATTATTAATTTATTTTATCTCCAAGCAGGTCGCAATAATTAATTTTGTTTATAGAAAATTCATTTTTATTAGTCGCACTCTCCTGCTTTTTTTATTCACGCAGTACTCTTAAGTCGAAAAGGAAATATTTTATCGAAGTTCTCAAATATATTTTGTAATTAGCATTCATATTTTCATTGATATTCATTGTATCAGGCAAATTGAACATGTATGTACATGTGTTTCAAGTTCTTATAACCTCACAGCCTACAAGTATTTTCTCATAGCTGTTCTCTACGTATTTTCTTCAGAAAAATAATTTGCTTCGGTGCTAAATGAATAGCATATTTTTTGTTTTCATATATCTATCACAGATCTTGCTCATTTCTCCACAAGAGCCTAATATTGGCAAAGTTAAAAATAAATGAATGTCACAGAAGTAATTGATTTATTTAAACTTCATTTTGTAGATTGACTAAAATATATAAAAATAGTTACATACTCAATTTATTCTTCATTCGAAAAACAATTATGATGTCTTATTTTGTAGAATTATTCCTGCTGTGAGCATTTAATCCACTCTTATTCGCATATACCACACCAGAGTTATCACATGAGTATGTCTTGTAAGGGATGCTGAATCGACAGGTATCTTCATGTAATCTGGCATTATAGTTGTTAGTATATGTCTTGTCATAATAATTGCACTCATTTCCCGATGAACAACAAACATTAACTTTGCACATCTTGATATGTATATTCAAGCTATCACTGCGGGTAACCACCTCGTCACAGTTATCACATCGATAATCTTGTATGAAGTGCCGAATAAGCACTCACTAGCTTCATGTCGTTGGGGATTATCGCTTCGTGTAAACACCTTTCCACAAAACTTGCACTCAGTCCACGATGAACAACAGCGACCTCCAGAGTCAGCAAGCATCGTGGCATCTTCCTCAATGCAGCTGGTGATACATAAGACTAGTTTTCAACCACCGATTCCGTCTTCATATTGTAACAGTTTACGCAGTCTCAGTAGATGAGTCTAGTCTTAACGATCTGCTCTCCAACACGCCTGTCGACCAAGTGACAACCTTTTTACATTATGCATGCTTATATACTATTACATCAACATGTCAGGCAGTTTGTGTTGCCAATCTCGGGTGCCTCAGTAGGTGTTTGCTTAGCCATGTAGCTGCGAAGCAGAATGGTTGCTGGACTGTTATATGAGTATAATCAGGCCGATCTCTTTCTAGCGTACTAACTCTTCAATCAGACAACCCAATCTACGTTACAGTTGTACATCTTTCAGTGTTGGCTGCACCTTCTTTTTCTCTTGCTTATGCAGCTCTCTCCCAATGTTCCTCACTCTAGCTCCTAGAATGTGGTGTGCCTGTAACAGTAGAAGAACTTGGTAGCACCCTGAGAAAACCCTCGTACTCTATTCCCACCAGCATGGGCCCAGGAAAATATAAAACCCGCAGATACCGTCACGTATACACTAACATATGTTTATATCTAATATATAAAATTCTCCCGTCACAGTGTTAGTCACTGAACTCCTCCGAAACGGCTGAACCGATTTTTATGAAATTTTTTATGTATACTCGGTAGGTTTGAGAATATATTTATATCTATTTTTTACACCCCTAAGTAATAAGGGTGGCCACCCCCAAACAATTTTTTTTTATTGTTTGAACAAAATTTTTATTTTTTATTTTTTTATGATGTGGCATCAAAAAATACATACCCTCCTAAATTTTCACCCTTCTACCACCAACCCTTATTTTTTTATAGCGATATTAGTAATTTAATAAATTTTACCCTAGGTCGATAACTGATCAATTATCATCGACCATTTATCGATCTAGGTTACAATTTATTCCCACCAGGTGTCTCCCAGTGACACAGCAAAACAACGTTTGCCGGGTCAGCTAGTTAAGTATAATATCCTTTAGGCATATGGTTTTGTATTACCATTTGATATTCTTATAGGCATATAAACTATACAAAATGATATATATGAGATTACTGTCTGTTGTAAATGTATATATAATTATGTAAATGCCTACTACATATTCGTATATATGATGAAATATATGCATATGTGATGGTATCTGAGGGTTTTATATTTTCCCGGACCCTTGCTGGTGCGAACAGTGTACGAGAATTTTCTCAGGGTCCTCCCAAGTTCTAGCGATTCTAGGAGCTGGCGTAAGACACATCGGGAGAGTGCTGCTAAAGCAAGAAAAAAAGAAGGTGCAGCCAACACTGAAAGATGTACAACTGTAACGTAGATTGGGTTGTCTGATTGAAGAGTTAGTACGCTAGAAAGAGATCGGCCTGATTATACTCATATAACAGTCCAGCAACCATTCTGTTTCGCAGCTACATGGCTAAGCAAACACCTACTGAGGCACCCGAGATTGGCAACACAAACTGCCTGACATGTTGATGTAATAGTATATAAGCATGCATAATGTAAAAAGGTTGTCCCTTGGTCGACAGGCGTGGTGGAGAGCAGATCGTTACGACTAGATTCATCTACTGAGACTGCGTAAACTGTTACAATATGAAGACGGAATCGGTGGTTGAAGACTAGTCTTACGTATCACCAGCTGCAACGAGGAAGATGCCACGATGCTTGCTGACTCTGGAGGTCGGTGTTGTTCATCGTGGACTGAAATCAAGTTTAGTGGTAAGGTGTTTGCATGAAGCAGTAATGCTATTGAGTAGATATATATACTAGAGCGGCCATGGTATAGGGAAAAGTCCGACCAGTATTTAATATTAGTTCTAGGGATGATATAGAGGAGCGCTAGTGTTGTCGACTGGGAGTTAACAGGCAGCAGACGCAGCAGTCAAAATACGTGTTGCCAGCTCTGCAGCCGGCAAAAGTAAGTTATGACCCTGGCTTCGGCTCACACGTTCGTTCATGTTCTGCTAAAGGCGAGCCTGCCACACGCGAGTTAACAGCTTTCGTTCCTGCTGTGAATACCCAACTCATGAATTACTAGTGGCGACCATGGCATGTGTTTCATTCCTGTCGCAGAACTCTGTATTTGCTGAAATTTGGAGCAATATCAACTACTATTTAGTTTTATTTACTTCTGGAAAATGAAGTGTCATAACTATATAATGGTCATCGTTTTTAATTCTAATTTATTATTATTACTGTAGTTTAGGTGTTCATGATAAAATACGAGTACTGTTAGCACTTACAACTATAAATTTTATATTAATCATGAATGATGTCATACGTTATAGTAGCGTTTTCATTCCGTTGTTATGGGAAAGAAAATTGACAGGAAATGATTGTTCCCTAGTCAAGAAATGTATGTCAGATGCACGAAGATCTACAACAGGGGTGCTCAGACTTGTACCATAAGCGATTGTACGCAAAAAAGTGGGGGTCAAGCGATCGACAAAAAAAAGTAAGGGAGTAGAACTGAGCTCTAACATGACAGATGGTAAGTCTGTCGCTGTTACGACATATATATGTTTTTTTTTTGTTAAGCCTCGGCCACACTCGTGTGTTACTATAAAGAGTACACTTTGATTAGGTTATGTTAACATTTTGTAAATCGTTTCCGCCATTTTTCGAAGAGAGCGCGACCTAGCGAGAATATTCATAACGATTAGCGCGAAGGTGGACTCTCATAACGATTAGCGCTCTAGGCGACGGATAAAAATGTTGTTTGATTTTACCAAACTTACAAACTTGCCAGCACGGAATAAAACTCACAAGGCGGTTTCTTAATCCAGAAAGCCATTCTTTACAATCAATGGGAGCAAGCAATACTAAGCCACGCCGACAACTCCGACGGTGCGCAGTGTTCTTTTCGGCGTGACTTTACATTTTATTATTACGTATCACAGTGTCGCCGTACGAGTGACCGACGGAAGGCGCTTATTTTTAATTTCTTGAGGGAATGTGGACATAGGTCCGCGATCGACCGTTTGAGCATCCCTGGTCTACAATGTGACTCAGTGTTTACAGTTTGGGGTTGTGATTGCTGTGCGTACAATTAATCAGTACGTTAAATTTGTCGATTAAACTGTCATTAAGGCTGTGTCCGAACCTAGGAATGCACTTATGTATACAAGCATACTCCATTCGGCTCGATACTGATACATTCCGACAGGTATACTTATTTCCATCTGTTATAGCAACTAGTCAACTGATAATATTCTGAACAAGCATGGAAAAAAAATATTGAATCTGTGCTGGAATGTAGGCGCATAGATTTAAAATTATTAACCCACTAGAAGCTGTACATGAAAAGCGCATGACAATGAAAATGTTGCTATTAATCATTCTTAGAAATTTTTTCAAGGAATGAATAAATAATTATTTGAAGCAGTAAACGCAGTTATCTATAATGCATGACTAAAAATGATAAAAACTAGTGATAAATTTAATTTTAACACTAATAACGGTAAGAATAAAATTTAATTTTCCAATTTTTATATACCTTTTACACTCATCAATGCCTTGCCTTGTAAAAAATTGGCAGTGTTCTTACTGTCCTGCATATCACGAAGAAAACTGGTTATGTTTATCCCAGATTTTCTATATCATGAAAGGATTTCTTAGAAAGTTAATGACTCCATACCACTCTTTAGAAAAAGAAATATAAGGAATAATATTATTATTATTGTATGCAAACGCTAATCTTGTCTTTGCAAAATATTTTTATCTCATGGATAACAGATATTTAAAAATAAAATCAACTCAGTACATTAGTATATATAACCTCATTTTACTTAACATTCAGAGACATTTTTGTAACCATTAAGTGTTTTGAAATTGTTTTTTTATACACTTTGAAAATACTATCCATAAAATGTAAACTTCTGTGCCATTACAATTTTAAAAATTGTAATATGACATCATAAAAGCTGTTAAAAAAGTTAACTATACATTGTATCTCCTATTTCCTGGCATATTTGTAGGTGTAGCAGTAGAGATGAAAATAACTTTTTTTTAAGTAAGGTGCCAACAGAAAAGTATGAACTAAACTAATCCGTGGTAAGTGATTTCCAGGTGTGCAGTTGCAGTCAAATCATACGTAATTTTTATGCACAAAAAATTCTAGGCATACATTATTTTAATAGTTTTCTTTTTTATTAAAACAACACAAATCAAGCTGCAAGGGCGCGAGACGTACGCACATTCGTTTCCCCATGTACGTGCGTATGTCATTTCCCGAGACACGTACACCATTTACGCACTTAGACGAATGCAAACGCTGTAAGAGCATGCATCTCACTCAACAGAAAACCTTACGCATACTGCGGGGAAAGGACATCGCTGATAATGTATAAGGTTCAACTATAACATATGTTTGTTTTAAAACGACAATACAGTTGTCGTCTGTAAGATCCATGTTTACAATAATGATGTATATTAGTGGTTATTGTCTGAAAAGCTGGCATATATGTGTGTTTACAGTTACACGAGTGTAACACAGCACACCATTTTATATTCTACACTGAAACCTCGAACTCATAACAGTGCGAAAAACTTTGACACTGAAGTTATTGTCAGTAATGTTAACACTAACGAACGCATGAAAACTAGACAAAACAAAGAGAGTCGCAATGTTACACTTCAGACTACATTACAGAATATAACTATTTTTACACTAAACATCGGTTGAATGCAATGACTTGGTGCCAATCGCTAATAGTTAAGCTAAGTTTACAATAAAATAAATAATGCATTAAGAATTATGCAGTAAGCGCTTATCTGTCATACGGAAACACATCTTCTATATTTGCAGTTTCCAATAATGTTTTAATTCTTAATTATAGTCAATGGAAACAGGCGGCAAGCCTGTTATGTTTACCTTTGTTCCTAACCTAACTTTGTATATCACAACTTCAAAGCCGACATTTTCTATCAAAGGAGCTTATTTTTGTGAATAAATAGAGTCGTTAACATGTCCGCACACACGACGTTTTAATATTGTTTATACATACATTACTGTATACAAGGGTTTCCCGCCAACAGCACCGTCTACTGTGTTCTGAGTGGTCATCGCCTCACAACTCACAAGTTTCACTTAAGATACAAAATATAACTATTTCTTTCCATGCCCAAGGAAAGTCCAACAACGCACACGACCTGCTAAGTTCCACTGGAAACCAATACATGAGATAACACCCTTTCGTTTCTTCTGCGCACGTCTTAACGCATAATGCAACAATTAAATTTTCTATTGTAAACCCAGCTTTATTTCAGACTTCACAGCATACGCTAAATTAAAGTGCGCAGGTGTGTTTAAACGCAGTCGAATCAAATAATTTCTCTGTTCATAGTGTAAAGTTGTTAACAACAAGAACAGAAATTATTTGTAAATATCTTCAAATAGCTTCACTGTGTTAAAAAAAGTATTTAATGTATTCTGGAATATTTGTCGTCTCCTAGCCTACAAATGCATAATGATAATTTACGAAAAATATGTAAAATTTTTAATTATTTATGACAGTAGAGTATTCTTGTGTGTTAACTTTGTGGCATATTAAAAAAATTATAATTTAATTTCCCATAAAAGTAGTTGTGTTATCTGTGCCCCATGTTTTGTTGAATGAATAAATACTTTTTTTGTTAACGACCACTCATTTTGTTTGCACGATTATACTATACGAATTAAATATATTTTATAACA
This sequence comes from Clitarchus hookeri, assembly GCA_002778355.1. Lineage (NCBI taxonomy): Eukaryota > Metazoa > Arthropoda > Insecta > Phasmatodea > Phasmatidae > Clitarchus > Clitarchus hookeri. The sequence goes on along the minus strand of NQII01005974.1, from coordinate 123,279 downwards.
TGTAAGATCATCTTCATAACGAGGAGTGTTAATTCATACAGCAAATTTAGTTTCGATTCGTTCATCGTGGGTATTTTCTTCTCTTTATAGCATTCCCCTGCCACTTAACAGTGTTAATTTTAATATGTTAGTAGGATACTATCAGTATGTAGTGTATCATATTTTCAAAACAGTATGTCTTCGCGATATTTAAAAAAGTGTTCTATAAAGTTTACGGTACCTAAATTCTGCGAGAGGCGTGAGTCGTTTAAACCGGCCCCTACACGATACCCAATTTCTGCTACCTACTTTTATACCCATGGGCACAACAGAAGGCATACAAGTTTCTATTACAGAACAGAAGAAAGAACGCATCAATTCATACCCATACGTTACCTAAAGTGCTAACTGAATATTGTGAATGGCAAGCAAAACCACTCGCAAAGAGGTAGGGGTACAAATGCAACCAGATTTTATATGTAGGCGCTTTGTGGTGCTTCCAAAAGTACGAAGATTGTTTCTTTCCCCCGAAGACTGCATTTATTTAGGTTTCTAAGTACGAATACTATTAATGTATGGAACATGATATGAGAAACGGCACTGCTTATGTTTGGAAAACATGGCACTGTATTCACATACGACGGACATTTACGCCACTCATTAAAATATTAGCAATTTATTTAAACATGGCCGTAGCCAGGAATTTATTATGGAGAGGGGGTGGGTGAGATTTTATATTTGTAATTTTGGACAAAATACGAAAGCTGCAGTATTACAAAAAATATTATTTATCTTCAGTGGGCTAATATACAGATATGGAACCACAAAATGCTATAAATATCCTTCATGTTCAAGGGGGTCACACATTTATTCTATTAAAATAAAATAAAAATTGTCATTTTGTTTTCAAATTTTATTTTTTAATATTCTATTTTCATTTTGGTGGGAGGGGGATACGTCCCGATATCACCTCCTCCCCCACGCCTTCCGGTTAGCCACTGTATATACATATGTACCTTTAATGAGCATAATAACCAATATATAGCTTTCCGTTATTTAACAACCTTTTACAGTTAGAAGGCCAAGAGAAGCGAAACTCTCACAATATTAAACTTAAGGCTTTTATGCGTGCCTGTTAACATTACTCACGCTACACAGCAGCCCAAATTATCTACTACAGAAACCAATCGACATGATTAGCAAACAACCACAGCTACTAGTCGATTGCACTGTGCTGTTACTTACATATCATTTCTTTTAGACAAAGTGATTCTGGAAATAACCGTTTTCTAACAAAAACATTATATACAAACAGCAATAATATATAACATAAAAAATGTCTTTACACGATACAGATGTGAACTCTAACGTCTTAAATTATTCAGCGCAGACCCGCGCACCAACCCACCCACATACAGCCTATATATAATTCATACACTGTTACTTCACACTTTTCTGAAGTCCTGCTGAAGATCTACTTCCAGGATATTTCTCCGCCTCGTGCAAACTAAGCTTCACCAGGTCTAGAAAATTACCCCAAAGGACAACGCACCGAATTCGTGCCCACTCAGCTGTAATAATATTTTGCATGAGAACTACACTGAAGAGCCAAAAAAACTGGTGCATATGCCTAATATCGCGTAGGGCTCCCCGAGCACGCAGAAGTGCCACAAGACGACGTGGCATGGACTCGACTAATGTCTGAAGGTATTCAGTAGGCAATTCACACCATGCATCCTGCAGGGCAGTCCACACATCCAATCTGCGTCAATTTGAGAAAGGGTTGCACGTCTGTCACGTTTAATTATTCTCGTCAGTCGTCGTTTATCCCGTTCTTTCACGATCTTTTTCCGGCCGCAGCGACGTCGAAGATGTGATGTTTTACCGGATTCCCGATATTCACAGTACACTCGTGAAATGGTTGTACGCGAACATCCAAATGTTATCGCTGCCTCGGAGATGCTATGTCCCATCTCTCGTGCGCCGACTATAAGACCACGTTAAAACTCACTTAAATCTTGATAACCTGCCATTGTAGCAGCAGAAACCGATCTAGCTGCAGACTGAATGGCGTTACTCTGATTGGTTCCATACCTCTGTTATTTGCATACGCACGCCTATACCAGTTTTTTTCGCTCTTCAGTGTATTTCTTACTAGGCAACACCAATACAGATGTTTTCTGGCTGTTTCATATTCATTATTCATTATAATTGAAATAGTATATTTTATAAATTATATATAGTTACAATTTCAATTTAACGAAAAATTAGATACTTTTATGTTAGCAGATATATAAAACGCTCGTGATACATGCCAAGTTGAGGAAATAACTAAAAACGTCATAAATAGGGTAACTATTTACAGGTTTTATTTTTAAAATGTGAAGAAACCGTAAATAGACTACACAGAACATATGTGTGATAATGTATAATCAATAACTAACTCCATAGTTATCGCATATATTATAAAGTTGTGTTTATTTTTTATTGACCGTGTTAGTAATTTGCAACGTTTCCCATTGCTTACGCGTACATTAAGTTTCATTTTGCACGTGCATATGTTTTACAGAACACGTAGTATTTTCATAAACGGGTATATACGGCTTGAGGTAATTATTCGGGTGTCTGCCATCTTTTCTGTCCCAGCTTCGTGGGTACAGCAGACATTCAGAACACGCTCCACTGCTGAGGAGTTTGGTTTGGGAGCGACAGAGATGGAGTATGAGTGAGAGAGAGAGTATGTGTCATAGTGGCAATCCTGTTGACTTAACCACGCAGCCACCACGAAAATAGACTAGCGCTACGTGGTGTTCATACCAAGAACTACAGAATCTTACCTGCTAAAGTGGCCAGGAACTTTAACCAGGGGAAGTCCACTCTAGGTATATATCTTTATTCAATGGTAATGCCTAACGAAATGAAGCTAGTGACTGCTTATTCGGCACTTCATACAAGATTATTTATGCGATGACTGTGACGAGGTGTTTACCCGCAGTGAAAGCTTGAATATACATAGCAAGATGTGCATAGGTAATGTTTTTTGTTCATCGGGAAATGAGTGCAAGTATTATGACAGGACATTTACTAACAACTCTAATGTCAGACAACATGGAGATAGATGAAACAGCATACATGTCTTGGCATACTCATGTGATAACTGTGGTGTTAGGGCGTGTCAAATGTTTTGACTTTCTTTTTAAAAAAAATGAGGGGGGTCAAAAAGTTGTATTTTGGTTAGCGATTCACAAATATATTTACATGAACTGGCAATTACATTGGTTTGCTTGGTAAATAGGTACTTCAATTTCGTGATATTTTCACGTTTCATGTAAAATTCGCAGCAAACTGTCTTCTCTCAAGAAGTGCCTTCTTATCATTATTTATGTTTTTACTTCTGCTCTAAGGTTTAGAATATACTTATATTATACTATGACATCTGTAAAAATATTTTATGCCACTCGTAAAAGTATTTAAACTAGCAATACTCATTTGCAGCCGAGTGTCTTTTAATTAATTTTTATTAATTGCATACAAATAGTGACATTTTCTTTTTTTTCTTTTTCCAGGCACGAATAGTTTGTTCCAATTTCAAAATCTGAAAATTCGGAACCATGGCTAGTAAAAGGAAGACAAGATTGGCAACTTCCACTCACATGAGTAACTTCATTGGAACTGGTCGAGAAATGCTGCCTTCCGAACTCCCAACTCTGCGTGATGTTCTAAGATATGGGCTTCTGCTAAGAGAACAGAGTGTAGAGAATGTCACAAATTACCCAGCAGCCACCCTTGCAAAGGATAATTATCCAAAAGTGCTTGAACAGTGGGAGCGAGCAAACAGTTGTTTTGTGGTGCCAATTTTAAATTCAAGAGTCACAGTCCTGAAGAAGATAGAAGAAAACTGGGAAAAGGCCAAAAACATATCACTTGGCAGAGGAAAACTGGAAGTGAAAGAGGCTTTCATAGCAACGTTAGACAAGCTCTTTGACATCCTCAATTGCAAGTGTGAGATTAAGCTATGTCCAGAATTTGAGGGTCCATGTCCAGGTGGTGCCGACTGTAAACATGAAGTGCACATCTCCTGCTCTTGTTCTAAGGATATGAAGATCCCTGCCAAAGAACTAGTGTTTATTAATAGTCAAAGAGAGAAGGTTGGATCTGTTGGACAGCATCAAATTGGATTACCAGATCTACCTGAGCACAGAAGACAAATTAAAAAGCAGAAGAGGCAAGAAGATGAATTAAGAAGAATGAATGAATATAAGCTAAAAAGGAAGGAAGAATTAACATTACAACCAGATTAAGTTCTTTTCTCCGACGAATATGAAGAGCCAACTGATGTTACAGATGAAGAATCTTCAGATCCTTTGCAGATTCCATGTGATGATTCTGATGTACCTTCTACTTCAAGTACAATTCAATATAATAAATTACAATTGCGCAATGTTGCATTGCAAAGTATTAGGTATGGTGTCGGTATACGTGCTACAGCTGCCATTACAACAGCTGCATTTTTGGATGCTGAAGGAGACAGGAGACTTGTGGTTGATCACAATAAAGTAAAAAGGGCACACGAAAAAATCATGAAAGCACTTGATGAAGAATTTCATGCTCGATGCAGGACAGGTAATATTGAATGTATCTTCTTTGATGGACGCCAAGATTTCACTAAAGTTCTGTTATAGGCAGATGACTCAAATNCTCAAGTCATCAGTTTCCAAGTATTGTGAAAGAAGAGCATTACACTGTTTGCAGTGAGCCAGGTGGAAGGTATCTTTGTCATTTTACTCCAGAGAAAGACTTAACGAAAAGGAAACCTGCTGAAGTTATTGCTAACCATGTTGTGTATTTTTTTTTTTTTTTAAAGAAAAACAGCATTGATAAAAGTTTGCAGGCTATTGGTGGTGACTCAACGAATGTTAACACTGGTTGGGAAGGAGGGGTCATGCATTGGGTTGAGGCAAAGCTGAATCGTAAACTCATCTGGTTGGTTTGTGCTCTTCATACTAATGAGCTACCTTTGCGGCACTTGATCACCGATTGGATGGAAGAACTTTGTCTAACAACAATTGGAGTGGTAAGATTGGCAACATGCTTGATGCTGCAACAGAACTTGAAATCAATCCCTCATTTGTCAGAATATCCTTTCCAGAGCCTTTGGTTCCATTGAGTGACACTGCTGTCAAAGATCTCTCTACAGATCAGGCTTATGGTTACAGGATAACTCAGGCCATAAGGACAGGTGTAGTTCCAATTGATCTGGCATTACTAGAAATTGGTCCTGTAAGCCACTCTCGGTGGTTAACAACTGCAAATAGGATTTGTCGCATACGGGTTTCAAAACATGGCCTTAAAGGCAACAACTTGCTTGAAGACGTTACAACTGCTTGTGGAACACATTGTTGGCGTTTACTAATCCCTGCTGGTTTACAATTAAATTGAAATTCTCTCGAGTGGAAGGACTTCGCCACATTCTTTATCAATTGAAGCTCCTAAAATCTCAGACGAAGGCAGTAGCAGATATTGTTTCGCCAACAATTCAAAGTTCATCGTGGTTCGCATTTAGTGAAATGGTGCTTCAGACACTTTTATGCTCGGAAGACCAAGAAGAAAGGAAAGCAGGGGTCCAGAAGATAATTTAATTAAGGAATGAAGATGATGATACACCAGGAGACCTATCTGTTTGGCCTAGGAAAACACCTGCAGTAAATCCAAATGCAACTTACCTTTTGGAACTGATAGACTGGTCAGAAAGGGTATATGAACCTCCACTTACTTGTAAACTCAAAATATCAGAAATAAGAAAGTTTGTTGAAAAGCCAATGCAAGTTCCAAAGTGGCCATGTCATGGACAGTCCATAGAGAGGTGTGTGAAACAAGTAACAGAGGCTTCTGGCAAAGTGTATTCATGAGAAACGAGAAGGATTCATTAGAGGCCAGGGAGCAAGCAGAAGAATGATGTCTAGGAATGAATCTAAGCAAGATTTGATGAATATTGTTGGTTGAAGCTTTTTACATTTTTTACAATGTGTTTTCAGTGTTTCATAATAAAGACAAAATATAAATAACATTGTTTGAGCTCATTAAACAACTTCTTGAGCAAATTTTGTTGGAGTTAATATTAAGTTATCCCCTTTTTTCGGAAGTTTCAATATAGATTATAATCAAGCGCAAATTTACCAAGGTAAATCTTAATGAATAAGGAAAAACCTTTTAAATTAAGATATTACACATCAAAAGGCACGTTTTTGGACCCCCTCATTCACAAAAATTACGAATTTTTATTTTTGCCCTTCAAATTGACACGCCCTACTGTGGTGTGGTATATGCGAATAAGAGTGGATTAAATGTTCACAACAGGAATTAATTGTTTTTCAAATGAAGAATAAGTTGAGTGTGTAACTATTTTTATGTATTTCTGTCAAGTCTATAAAATAAAGTGTAAGTAAACAAATTATTCTGTGTTATTCATTTATTTTAACCTTAGCTAATATTAAAGTATTTTGAGAAATGAGTAAGACATGTAATGGAGGTGCCACGGTGGCTGAGCTTATACCCTGCTCGCCTCCCACAAAGGCGAACCGAGTTCAATCCCCGGCGGGACAATCCGGACGATGCCGTTGGTCTCCAGTTTCCTCCGTCTTTTCATTCCGGCGCAGCTCCACACTCAACTCAATCACCCTCATCGGCTCTAAAGATCTCGGTGTTAAGAGCCGTCCAAATCGCTTCACTCACTCACTTGTTATGGATATGTGAAAATTAAAAATGCGCTATTCATTTAGCATTAAAGCTAATTTTTTTTTCTGACTAACATACATAGAAAACGGATATGAACAAATACTTGTAGGTTGTAATGTTGTAAGAACTTTAAACATATGCACATACAGGGGATGGACAAAATAATATGAACACCGTTCAATATAGTACATTTTGTTGCATGTTGGCAGCACTGCTTCCGTGTAAATAATGCGGCGCGTATGTATTGCACAGTTTTCGTGCCAAGTCTTGTAGGTTATATTTCAGTGTAATATACGCTTTGTTCTGCGACGGTTAAAACAAGCGATCGGTGAAATGTGTGATCTCTCAGACTTCGAAAGAGGGTAAATCGTTGGTGCTCGGTTAGTGGAAGCGTCTGTGACGAAAACAGCTGAATTGTTTAACGTTTCACGTGCGACAGTATCCACGGTAACGACAGCATACACAAAACATGGTAAAACATCATCGGTGAAGAGGAATAGAGGGCGAAACCCAAAGTTAACTGATAGAGACCGATGAACAGTAAAAATAATTGTGGCCAGACAACATAAAACTACCTTGGCAAAAGTGACAGCAGAACTCAACACTCACTTGAGTAATACTATTTCGACAAAAAACAGTACGGCGGGAGCTCCACAAAGCTAATATTCATGGAAGGGCTGCAATTGCGAAACACTTTATAACGGAAGCNAAGCTAACATTCATGGAAGGGCTGCAATTGCGAAACACTTTATAACGGAAGCCAACGCTAAGCTGCGAAAGAAGTGGTGCCACGATCATAAAACCTGGACACTTGATGATTGGAAGAATGTGGTATGATCCGATGAATCATCGTTTACATTGTTTCCTACAAACGGCAGGGTTTATGTATGGAGAACCTCAAAAGAAGTCTACTATCCGGACTGCCTGCTTCCTACAGTCAAGCATGGGGGAGGCTCCGTTATGATTTGGGCGGCTATATCGTGGTATTCAGCTGGTCCTCTCATTCTCATAACTGGCCGGATTACTGCGAATGATTATCTCGACATCCTCAATGATGAAGTTCTTACTATGACTAGCATATTGCTGCCAAAACACTGCCATATTCCAATATGATAATGCGCCCATACACACAGCCAAAAAGGTTCAGTCTTGGTTTGAGGAGCATTAAATATCATCAAACAATCGCCAGACCTCAACATAATTGAACCGTTATGGGGAGTTTTAGAGCAGAGAGTAAGGAGCAGATTTTCATCTCCAACATCATTGAAGCAATTGGCGGATGTTTTGGTACAAGAATGGGACAACATTCCGTTCGAAACTATTCAGACACTCTACGAATCTATTCCGCGAAGAATTGCAGCTGTTCTAAAAGCAAATGGTGGCCCAACACCTTATTAATAAATAAATATTGTGTATATGTCAGGTGTTCATATTATTTTGTCCATCCCCTGTGTATACACAGTATACCTGATTAAATGGATATCAATGAAAATATGAATGCTAATTACTAAATACATTTGAGAACTTCGATAAAATATTTCCTTTTCGACTTAAGAGTACTGCGTAAATAAAGGCAGCAAGACAGCTTGACTAATTAAAATGAATTTTCTATAAACAAAATTAATTATTGCGACCTGCTTGGAGATAAAAGAAAGTAATAATTTAAAAAATATTTTGTTCACCTCCTGGGCGCCTGGGGTTGATTAAAGTGATTAAATCTGGTTACAGAATATGTATGTAAAGGTAGCTTCATGACACAGTCAAAGCTCAAAATGTTATTCAGTCTTGGCAGGAATCACTTTGGCAGTAGTATGTGTGTATGAGATCGTATCTACTTGGATACTAAGCAAGCTACTGATTGTGTGAAATACAGTACAGTCTATACACTAGCTGACTATCATTAGATGGGAAAAACAGTGTTGCTTTTATGGTAACTAAAACTTTATTTTTGAGATATCTGACTATGTGTGAAGAGCAGACGTACCAGACGACTGTCCTCCGAACTGCTGCGATATGATTGGTGTGGTACTCCATTTGCTAGAGGAAATAGTTTGAATATTCTTTACAAGATGTATAAAGGTAACGTTATATCGTCTGGATGGAAGTATTGGGATATTTGGTAGGTATGGCTGGGTTGTGATTTTATGATCGGTCTATGCGATCAGTATGACATGATGGTATGGTTGATAAGTATTTGGGTTTGAATATTTTGGAAAGAATGTTTAGTTGGTATGTTCTGGCGGTATGGCCTGTGGGTTTTGCCGCATGGAATGGCCTGCCTATATGACTTGGTTTTATTGTTGGCCGAAATGATTGGTTGCAGTATTTTGGTTCGATGGTTGATAGATTGTTTGTAGGGTTAGTTTGCTGATGTTGTTTTATGGTAAGGAGGGGTGGGAGTTATGATGATAGGCACGGTGGTTAGTATAGATGGTTGAAATGCATGACTTGAATATTAGGATAGTCAGTATGACAATATGAATTATACTATATGAACACTCTACACTTCTGCCATATGTAGTTCGTTTTGGTGTTTTAATCAGCTCGATGTTATGACTGGATGGTATCTTCGTTGTTGTTAAGGACAAACTGATTTGATGAAATGTTCGGTTGGTATACTTGACCAATATGGCTATATTATTACACTTTTTGGTGGCGTATGTCTGCTTGGCTGTCTTTTGGAATGGTTTGCGCACATGGTCTGCCAGAACAGTTAACCAAAATGATTGGTATGCCTTGTCTGTTGGGTTTGTTTTAATGGGTGTTTGGGTCTCAAATAGTTTTAATTGGTGGTTATGTGTAATATTATTGTCTGTTGATATTGCTTGTCTGTATGGTTGGTTTACTTTATGGCTTGTAGATTTTGATGGCATGACCTAATGTTATGACAAGGTTGTATACAGTCTATAGCTGTTACAAATTGTTGGAGTGTTCAATCATTATTAAATTATATTATGGTTGGTTCGATGGTTAGGGTTATTTAAAATGTTTTTTATTTTTTCCTGACTGACTGTTTGACTGATGTACAGCCAGTGTGAATGTATAGCAGGTATATCCCTTATGTTGATATGGTTTGACCTGATCACATTAACAGATGTTTTGGTGGTATAACAATGGTTTAGCTTGAATGGTGTGGACAGTATGGTTAAACGGCATGATTAGTTGGTTATAGTGAAATGGTTTCATGGAATGTTTAGCTAGTGCAAAATGGTCAGAGTGCTTGTCAGGTGAGAATGGTTAGTGTGATTTGATTATAAATTTGGTATGGTATATGAGAACTAAGACTGTATGGGTGTTGTGATAGCTTGGTTAGAATTTCAGATTGGATTATTTGGTTAGTTGGACAGATGGATAAATGTATAACTGGTGAGGTTAGATGAAATGGCAGTCGATATGGTGGACAAAATATTAGACTCTTATGATTGAACAGAATGTCTGAGGTAGGTGTTTGATATGGCCTGTATCGTTAATAGCATGACTTAGGTATGCTTGGGATATAGCAAATGATATGATATGGTTTGGATGCTATTTTTACTATTACTTTAACTAAAAGTTACTTAGCTTCATGTTGATATGGTTAGTATGAGCTGGAGTTATGATACCTGGTAGGTTTTGTAGGAGCAGTTTATTGGCATGGATGACTGTTATAATTGAATGGTTTTTTTTATTATGCTGGAGGAATGCCACCTATGTTTTGTTCGGTGTGGTTAAAGGTATGGATGGCTGGTATTATCGGCTGGTTTGTTTGTGTTGACATGTTTGGCATGATCTCATAGTATATGGTTGGTATTGCTTGTCAGCTGGTATGAGTATTATGAAATGAGTAGTTGGTATTGTATGCTGTAGTGTATTGCTTATAACGTATGTGTGTGGTGTGACTGTAGTATGCTGGGTTATGTTTGATACAGTACTGCTGGTTAGTATGGCAATTGGTATTTTAGTTTGGTATGCTAGATGAATGGAGGTCAGCATAGGGATTGATATAGATGGTTGGTACAATCAGCTGGTTTTGTCGAGTTGGTTTTTGTTATGCTTGGTTGGTATTGTGCTTTGAATATTTGGCAGATGTATGTTGGTAATGATGCTATGGCAGACATTTTAGAGTTATTATTTTTGTATTTTTTATTTGGTGTGTACTGTATGGTATTTAGAGTAGTATGTTGCGAAGTATATTTTCTGATGTCGGTCGGTAGAGCAGATGGAACGGGTGTTAAGTTATGGGCTGGTCTGACTTCTATGGCTGCTTGTACACTTGGGTTATGATGGATGGTATGATGGGTTGTATGGTTTACAGTATACCTCTCTGCTGATTGTTAATGAATTCACTGTATTTATTTTTCGACGATTCCAGCATGTTGGCGGTCAGTATAAAAACTTTACGCGGGTGTCGTCATCAGGTTGTGAGTATTTGATTTCACTGGTAGGAGGAAAGATACAAAACTGAGAGAGGCCATTTCTGTGCAATATACATGGGCAGTAACCTTACGTTTTTTGGCCACTGGCGACATTTATTCCAGCCTTCAGTACCTCTTCAGCATTTCAAAACAATGCATTGGACATGTTGTTCCCGATGTGTGTCAAGCTTTGATCGACGAACTCGCTTAATACATATATAAATAAATAATTATCATTTAATGCCGAGAAACAAAACGTATTTATTTGTGGCCATACATTTCAGAACTAAAGAAAGCGACCGTATCTTCAGACAAAAAAAAAAACCGAAGTAATAAATTAATGAGGAAGTTAAAAGAAATAAAATGTCTATAATAACATATTTTAAGGACAATTTTAGTTAGATATGCTCATATTATAGTGAGCAACCGTTGATAGGTAGGCTTATTGCATGTCATGTCACATTGCTGTTATTGCCTTGATTGTCATTCAGCACAAATGTTTACTTCAAATAAGTTCCTAATACATGTCAGAAACTACAGATTCAGGACATATCAATGTATCGTATTCGACAGCACTTAGATGTGTTACTGTTACATAATTAAGTAAAACAAGTATGGTTTTTAGCAATTCAAAAGGTTGCGCTTATTCTTCAGTGGCGTAGCCAGAAAAAAGAC
>NQII01005974.1:29299-102345 GCA_002778355.1 Clitarchus hookeri | reverse complement strand
GAGGTTGGTGTTCAGTGTTATCTCGCGGTGAACCTAACTCCTGCCAGTCTTCCTGGACCGCGACCAGAGCTCTTGGTTGAGCCCCTCAGATCTCCGCACTATCGCGTCGCCTACCCGCCATTAGCCAGCCACTTTGCTCGCTTGCCACAAACTGCTTATTTAGGGCCACCAGCAATTTTTAAAAGACCCGCATTAAATGTTTCAGAATTAAAACCTACAAATTTTACAACACCGAGTTTAACTAGCAAAATAATTCTTCCCTTAAAAAAATTTCACGATTTTAACATTTTATACTGACAAATAAAATATTTCTTTAAATGGAAGTAAAATTAAAACGAATAACCTTTCTTATTTTAATTAAGTTAGAACTTACTTGGATACATCGAATATTATTTTTGTCGTTAAATTTTCTGAACAGTTAATATAAAGTTACAGTGTTTTATTTGTAAGGAATGTCGAACCTTGCATTTATGTCATTGCAGAATGCAGGCTATTGATGTGATTTACGAATGCTAAAAATGGGTCAAAACAAAAACTAAATAATAAGATCGTCTCATGCGCTCGTAACAGAGGAACATCCACCACAGAAATACGCGTCGTTGATTGTGCATCAAAGTGGCGGTGAAATTTGCACAAAATACGTTCAGTTCAACCCTGCCAGTGCAGCTGCACCGAGACGGAAAGCTGGCGTAGCTGCACTACGCTGCTCTACACAGGTTACACAATATTTTATGATTGAAAGAAATGAACCAAATGTGTTTCTTTCCTTTCATTGAAACCCCTTCATGCTCTCTTGAAGAGGGGCCGTGGTGTCTGAGCTGTTAGACTGCTCGGCTCCCACCAAGGCGAACCGGGTTCAATCCTCGGCCGGGTCACTCCGGATTTTCCCAAGTGGGAATCGTGCCGGACGATGCCGCTGGTCAGCGGGTTTTCTCGGAGATCTCCCGTTTGCATTCAGGCGCTGCTCCATTCTCACCTAATTTCGCCCTCATCACCTCGTTGTTAAGAGCCGCTCAAATTTCTCAACTCAACTCAAAACTCTTGAAAACGGCAGGTACTACACATATGAATGTGTCGGCTACGGGGAGAGTGTTCTGACAAGAAATTAAGTGAACTGAAATGAAGCGAACAGACTTGGGCGGCTCGTAACATCGACGTCTTGAGAACCGATGTTCTGACAAGAGAGTGACCAATTGTGCTCTCTGAGTGTGTGGAACCGAGTGTGTTGAGGCGAAGGGCATCAAGTAATTGTTTTAAGTTTTTAAGTAGTAGTAATAATAACGGCGTGTGGGGAGTGCACCCAGGGCAAGGCAACACCCTCCGAGTGACGGTCTTTCCAGCTGGGACCCGTAGGTGACCGTCATCCCCGAGCATGACAGAAATGAAGCCCTAGAATGGAGCGGCACTGGAATGCAAGGGCGGGGGAAACGGGAGTACCCCCAAGAAAACCCGCCGGCAAGCAGCATCGTCCTGCACGATTCCCACATGCGAAAATCCGGGAGTGAACCCGCCGGGGATCAAACCCGGATCGCCGTCGTGGGAGGCGAGCGCCCTGGCCACTACGCCACCGCTGCCCCAATTAATTAGTGGTGGGTGTAGGTTGGTAGGTAGGTCTTAACGTCCCATTGACAGCGAGGTCATTAGAAACGGAGCAAATTGCTCAGAGAAGCAGGGACGGTGAAGGAATCGGCCTTGGCCTGTAGTTAGTAATTATCCCAGCATTCGCCTGGCGTGGCTTCGGGAAACCTCGGCAAACCGACGTATGGATGACCGGGCTGGGAGTCGAACTCGCGTCCTCCCGCACGTGAGTTTATCACAGCGCCACATCACTCAGTAACGTTGGAGTAGCACTTGTCCTGTGTAAGAAGATATGGTGGATGACAAAAATACCTGTCATCGCAAATAAACAAGGCATTTAAAATTAGTGCTTGTATATGATTAGAAATGAGATTCCATGCTGTCACAAAAAGCGGCTACACCCAAAGAATTGTAACGTACACAATACGAGAAAACGAAGTAATTTTGTCCTGTTTATGGGCTTGCGACAGTCAAATCGCCAATCAACCGTACGAGAGGAATGGCATGTTTTTTTCCCACCCCTTATTTCAAAGTTTTATTTGGTATTTTGTGCTTAGTTTTTAACACGCAAAACTGGAATGAGGTAACATTTCTTTTAATTGTCTCTTCACACAAAATGTTGTACATGGGCAAGAATATTAGTCACAGTCAGACCTGAAAAAGAGCGGTTGTGATGCTTGCTAGAGTTGTCGTTAGAACAGTGTTCTTGGCTTCACCATATAACTCTTTAAGATCGACGACCTTGGTCTAAAATAATGGAACGAAGTTAGTCTCAGCGAACGTGCAATTGTGCACGAAGACGAGAGTTTTTACTGTTTCATTATAAACATTTCAAAATAAAAAATATGTCCTGCACAACGGTAGCCGAAAACTAAGGAAGCTTTTACTGGCGTAAGAAGACTCCGTCTGCAGTTTTCAAAGTGTTCCAAAAATTTTATTTTATTTAATTGTGGAGGGAATTATGTATCACACTTAAGCACCTTCAAATCTTCTTAATGTGTTAAGGCGGAATCACACATTTGCAGATCCCACCGATCAGGCGAAGCGAGCTGAGCGCATTTCAGTGATCGCGTTACCAGACGTTCCGCGTTATTCGCGTACCCATAATACCCAGGTCTATTAAGTTCTGTCCATCAACTACTGGGAACTAAATTTACGTGACTTAAAAGTAATGTGCCACTAGAGGATATTAACATTTTCCCGAGAATGTTTTTAAATGTATATATGTATATATATATATATATATATATATGTGTGTGTGTGCGTGCGTGTGTGTATAGTTTTATCGATGTACCACGTAAAAAAATGTTCATTATATCTATGAAAAAGTGTACGTAATAAATGTGTACGTATCAGAACGTTTTAACGTATAATTATAATTACTTAAACTGCGGAATAGTTATAAAGCAAAACTCAAGTTATTACACAGTCTTTCGCCGATATTTATCACTTAGTGATTTGGAAATACGAGATGTTGCACCTGCACCACTATTCATTACGACACTGTTCAAGGTCACTTTGCACTATACGTGTCAAGTGGGAATCACCCTCGACGTCACGACGTTTTCGAAATAACTATCTTTCATTTAGTACCGTGAATTGTATATAGCTTATTATACTTATTTAGATGTTTGTAGTTGTAAATAAAAATTACGTTATTATCCTTTAAACATTTAATACGTAGTAGTAATTGACAATGTATGATTATAAAAAATTTACATTTTACGAGTTGTTTAATATTTTTGTGCGTAATTTTCATAGTGTGTTATCTGCTTGTCGTAAAAAGTAATCGTGAACTCATTAATAAAATTTAAATTTTTCTCGACTTTTTACAACTAGCAGATCATAAACAATGAAAATTACGCATAAAAATATTAAACAACTTGTAAAATGAAAATTTTCTGCAATCGTACATTGTCGGTGATTACTATGAATCCAAAATTATGACGCGAAAACGAAGAATTTCTGCAAAAGGGGCGAAACCGAGCTTTAATAAATAGCTACTTTACCAACACGTACACGTTCTATGCAGACGTCTTACGTACACGTTCTATGCAGACGTCTTATGTACACCAAATTGATCGTGACCGCAATAAGTCTCCTGCTCGCCTTGGACACCACGCACTGAATTGTGGGTAATATCTCCCGCCGAAAAGTTGTCTACGATCGTGTGAATCCATCTTTAGATCCGCGGTGGCGCGCAGGATAGTGTGTTCGCTTCCCACCAAGACAAACAGGTTCGATTCCCTGCCGGGTCACTCCCGGTTTTCGCGCTTGCGAATCGTGTCGAACTATGCCGCTGGTCGGTGGTATCTCTCGAGGATCTCCCGTTTCCCCCGCCCCTATACTCCGGTACTGCTCCGTATCTACCTAACTTCACCCTTATCGACTATGAAGATCCAGTTGTTAAGATTCGCCCAAATCTCTCCACTACACCCTTCAGATCTTCATCGCGTGTGTTGTGGCTAGGTAGGGTAAATGCACCAGTAGTCGACAGTGTACGCGTAGTCGACACTGTGGGTTTTAACACCAAATAATAAGGCTTAAGAACATTGTTTAGCGGTACTCTTATTTGTGGCGGCAAACTCAATGCCTCCTGTATGAGAAACAATGGTTGCCATGCGGATATTGGCGGGTAAAATGTGATAAGAGTGACCGTTGAATCTGCACTGTTGATCAGTCGTCAAAGTGGTGTGTTCACAACGGTCTGATGACAAGGAAGGTAAGATTAACTTCGTGTTTACTTGTCCGAAAAAACATTTTCCATTGTGAATGCTTTCATTTGATCTTAATATTAGGTTGTTTTGCTCCTAAATTGCACATTAGGTTGTTCGAATTCATTAGTTATTAAAGGTGTGAGAGGGTGTCGACTACTAGAGCTCATTTCTTAACATTTTGCAGTGGTCGACACCCATGTCAACTACTGAATCCTCCTAATGTTTTCTGTCAGGGCTTATAAACTACCTATTGAGTGGGTAAAATAAAAATTGTTGAACTTCTCAGATATAGTTATTTCAGGTTAGAATCTTTTATTCAATAGTCGACATTACCAATTATAAATACAAATCAAGTAATAGAGGGAATCTCTAGGCCACTGATATTTGGAGGAGATTCTTTAAATACTAGATATCAGTTTCCACATCCAGTTAGCGTAGATTTTTGATATACTTTCCTGAGAGAGTTTGTTTTTGTACTGGAGTTTCTAATAGTTTTGTTCGTGTTTTATTGAAGAACTAGTCTCTAATTTACATGTATTAGGCACAACCCTCTAAATAAAGAGCCTGTGTATTATGAATAGTTCTGAATTACTTATAATAAATGTACTTAATAAACTCAGTTACCTACCTTGTGGTACAGATTTTTTTTACCAAACCTAAAACTATTTTGTGGGCCAACAATATGCACGTTATTTTTAACACGACAGTTCCTTTAACAAGAATAAGCTCTAATATTGTAGATAAAATGAATCATGTTAAAATAAAACGAGTTATTCAAGTGTTTCTAACGTTTTTCTGAACCCTTTATGCGTTCCAAACACCCATGTCGACTTCTGGCGCATTCGATTTTCGACAGTGTCAACTACTAATGCAAAAATGGGTGTTAGAATATGTAGGTTTTCTAATAGTGTTAAACAACTTATACGTTTGAGACAATTACTAGAGTAACATAAGAAGCAGATGAACTAGGAAAACGAAACTGCAAGTTGAGAGTTTAACAACAAACGGAAATATGAGTGCAAAACTGAGATTTCGAGCTTAGGATGTCGACTACTGATGCATTTACCCTAAAGTGGTGACGCTGCCGATCTCGTAGCAGTGCAACGACTGCGTATCCGGAAATACCGTTCCCTGATAACGTTATCGCCAAGTGCGTCTTGCACTCTAGACGCTCTTCGATAAGGCGATCTCAGAGTTTACGAGCCGCAAACGAGGTCAGAGCTCAAAGGGGAACGGGTTAACTCAACTTGTTTTTCGCAGCTGACACATTTTTTTTTATTACGATGCGGAAGTGGAGCCAGCTGTATTGGTGCTGGGTCGTGCTGATTGACCCACAGTTGGTGGGAGGCAGATCTTGTGTCTTTGAAGTGCCCCGCCTGTACCCCCTACCCACAAGGAGAGGTCTGCACGTGTCCATCACGTGCACTCTGCCATAGTCACGTGACGTGCCACTACGCTCAGAGAAACCCTTGTATGAGCCAACAAAGCAATTGTTTATATGGCCAAACAAATGTATACAGTTGATTCAAACATATATCTGGTGGTCAGGCGGATATTGTTTGCCCAACTAAACGGTTTAGTCAGTTCAAGTGTATGTTTTGTTAGGTGAACAAAATCTGTTTTGTTGGATTTCAGATATGGTTTAGACGACAAAATATGTTGCTAGAGGAACTATTTATTTGCTAGGCAATATACAAACAAATATTTTGTTGGTTCAAACAAAGCTTTCTCTTAGTGTAAAAATGTTCCTAGCAACTTCACGAACAAGATTATACACAAGCTGTATCGTTTGTTCGTAATATCTTTATCTCGTAAACCCCCTGCACACTCACAAATTTTCTTCTTGAAATACATTTGACACCAAATTTTGAAAACGAAATAAATTCCATAAAATTTTACTATCAGACAAATTCGCTCAAATAATTTTTAATCTATGTGAAAATACGCTACTTCATCCTAGTTTTTTATTTGACTGGCCCAGCAAGAATTTTACTAAAAATAATTTTTAAAGCGGGATAATAGTGTTGTATTACAGTGCAGTCGATTAGAGGAAAGAGAATTTAAACTTTGTCAATAAATTTCACTTCTAAACTACATTTAAAATTTTTGGTCATGCATTTCCGCTACGCGACGAAAATAATTGTCTTTGATTATATACTATTTTCGTTCAACGTACACTTCCAGCATCATTCATGCCCTGATAGATATTATATAAGTTAATTCTATCTATAAGCTTATTTTTTTTCTAGTTATCGATAGCCGTTTTAAAAATTATTGAACAAAGCAACCTTTCTTTTGTGCACACGATTCTGATCTGCTGAACTCGATAAAATTTAAAGAAATGTTTAACAGGTCACATATACCTACATAATTTTGATAAAACTGGCGTCAGCGAATTTTTTCAGACAAATATGGTGGTTTATGCGAAGTTTTAGCAACGTCACAAACTTCCAATTTAATTTGACCAAAGTTACAGGAACTAGATAAACGGGAAAATGTAACAGTGTGACACGGATACAAGTAACTACATGCAATTTGTTCAACATCCAATGAATGCTTCTGAAATACCTGCTTACTTTTTTATTCCCCGTCAGCTCGCTGAGTAGATTCTTGCAGCCACATATCGTTTTGTATTGGTCTCTTAACATGTTTCCATGCGTCCTTCAAGTCGCGGTGTAACATTTTTATAAGCATTATTAAATTATTCACTAAACCAGTAAATAGTTTTTTACTTACAGCCTGGTTTAACACTTTCCTGTATGACAACTTATGAGGCATAAAATTTACTATTCCACTTCTGCAGTATGTAACGATATTTCATGGCCTTTAAAAAGTGCTAGAAAAAAGTGACTATTCGTCTATAAAACATAAGGAAACCAATTTACATGAACAATTTTAACATTACACATTAAATAAAACGTTAAAAAGTGCAACTACTTTTCCTCGTTCGCTGGCAACATTAAGTAACTGTAGACATGCCAGAAAGCATATGTAGTTTTTGAAGTTTATTTTCAAATGTTTTCACGTTATTGAAAACCAGCTACAGCCCAGTACTTTGATCGGAAATCAGCGACCTGTAACGTCTTGGGAATCAATTTCCTTCTCTAATTTGCACGAACGCAAAATAAAGTAATGCTATATTCGTTCTCCTTCCGGACAAAGTGCACCAGTTGCCTCGGGTTTGGTTTCCTGAAATTTTGCGTTTTTACGATTTACAGTCTTCCAATAGAGGCACCTTCGACATTCAGCTGTTCAGCAACGGCTTTGCAGAACCATATACTAAATATGAGGTAGAGCGAGCTCGCTAGCTGCGCACAACCAGTCTCCGTGTCCCAACATTGAACTGCTCACCTGCCAACACGACTAGCGGCTTTCAGGTTAGAAAACTGATTTGTAAACAAATGCTTTGATATGTACGTATATGTACTCTGACCAATTTGTAATGCAGTTTGATTGAATTCAAACTGGTAAAAGTATTTTATTCATATAATAGTTCTTGTCATTTAAAAATTAAGTTATAAACAAACACTTTCATCACTGTTGACCATGTGACTTTGACGGTTGTGTTCCTGTGAACTGCGTCAATGTTGGGTACATGCACAGAAGACGAATAAGCGATCTACCTCATCTTTAGTCTATGTGCAGAACACACCTGCTCGCGAAGTCGTGACTGTAAAATGAAAAGTCTACACGCTAAAACAGGAATTACTCGTTTAGACTGTTCACGGTCAAGTAAGCACTTCCTAAATAAAATTTTGAAGAAACCACTTTCCGGAAACTAAATATATGCTACCGCACACACTCACGTGCAGAATGTAGTTAAGTTGGAAGTAAATTAAGTGACATAGTTCTAAGTTTTGGCATTGTATTGCGACTAGAATTTTTTAATTTATGGCAAGTCAAGTTGGCGATTTTATGTTTTATACACACAATACACTACGATTTGGTATATTATAATGAGATTATTCACGGTAAAGGGAGCACTTTTTGAAGCCCTTTCACTTGTAATAATAGTCAAGAAATACATTAAATTGTAGCCTTAGACGTCAACTTTCGAGTCCGGTGAAATATATACACTATGTTTATTACTTACATGGAAATATTCATTTAAAAATGTGGTGGAAGGATAAAAGATGGCTGATAGGAAAAAAAGTAACTAGGGCCTCTAAAGTGCTCACTTTAACATTAACAGCCTATAGTAACACATTTACATTTCTAACAATTTCACACTTTCACGTGAATGACGTGTGATTATCGCTATTAAACACTCTAAGAAATTATTCGGATGTTTACCATACCAGCGTATACGCTTAGTGAGAAAGCGGGAATGATAATTTTTTTCCCCCAGACATTCATTACAGCGTTTCTACATTTGCTTAGGAAAGAGTCAAATGCGTAGGGAAGTTCCCATATTTTTATGGCAGCAACGCTAAATACTACTAATATTATAAATGATAAAAGTCTGTGTGTATGTTTGTTACCACTCAGCTCCATAACGGCTGAACGTATTCTGATGAAATTTAGTGTGAAGGTACTTAAGGTCCTGGAATAGGGCATAGGATACCTTTTATCCCGGTAAGTTGTACGGTTACTGTGGAATATCAACAAAACGTAATTCTGCAACGGCTGGGATCGTGACCGAAATATTTTTTTCCTCTGGTGTCAGAGTTTATCAGGCTGCCCAAGGACCTCTGAAATGGCTTAAAGACTGGTATCAAACGATAAAAACCGGGGCAGAATATTTAACGTGCCCTCCGAAGCTGGAAGCGTTCAGATGTTATGCCACTAAACGGTCACCCCTCCAAATGTGTGCCACTGGGAACGTTGCTTAACTTTGGTGATCGGTTAAGATCCCTCAGTCAAGCGGAACAAGTAGTGTCTAGATACGCTTATTTATAAAGCTACAACTTCATGAAACTCACGTTTTGATTTTCATACATCGACGCTGGAAAGCGGAAATGTGGTAACTAGCCGATAGTTGCACAGATAAACCCCAAAAACAATACCTTACTTCTTGGCTATCGGGTAAAAAATATTACCTTCCTTTTGGGTTGCCGTAATCCGTTAAAAACCTAATCCAACATAGTATAATTTTATAATTCTGTTTTCACATAAATTAATTGTCTTTTCCCAATTTATTTATTAGTGCATCACTGCAAAACTCAATTGTACCCGGGCGAAGCCGTGCCGGCTCTCTAGTGTATATATATTTGCAACTTGATGTGTGGTATTATTTCCATACAGTGTTTTGTTTAAAAACTTCCATTACAGTTTAGGAAGATTACCAGAAATTTTTTTACAGTAAATCTATGACAATGCAAATTTTCCATTTGGCAGAATGATACAAAACGAGAAAATATAATCTTCAAAAGGGCTTTCAAAAGTTTTCATGCTATTTCGAATAGCCTATAACTAGGGCCACTGAGTTTTCGCGTAAAAATCAGAGCACGCAGTAGACTTCAATACTATATACACACCTCAGCTGTCGTTATACCTCCATTGGCTGCTGGTGCCGTGTCCGTCATTGACCAAGCCACTCAGGACTAAGTAACTCCGACACTGAACCTTCGTGATTCGTGCGCAAATGGTTAACACTGGCCAGAACATTTTTTTAGCCAATCAAAGAAGCTGGACGACCCTACAGTGCTTTGGACTCTATCTTGTCTCGGAATCTTTTCGCGAAATATCACTGCCCCTACCTATAACTTACTGGCTAGCGACATGCTAATCACATTAATTCAGTTACTAACCCTTTCCCCGCAGGTGTGCAGAAAACGTGTACATGTTGCAAAGTCACCTTCTTTTTATGGTGTATGCTCTCACAGCAGGAAACCACAACCACATACTCTGCGTGACAAATACCATGTCTGTATGTTTAGAGACCTGAAAAATTCGCGAGCTCAATGACCTGTACGCTATACTCTATTTTCGTATGCAAAATCATGCAGATATCACTGTTCATTGGTTGCTTGATGTATTAGCGGAAGACGGTGATTCGGTCTGCATTTTACTGTGTATTTATTATAGGCTCAGAGTTGACCAGGAGGTGTAATTTAACGGGTAGACCAATAGCATTAGCAATACAAACGTACAGGGTTTTGAATTCTAGCTTGTCCCGAAATTAAAATGCGCAATTTTTCAAGTGTCTATGTATGTTCGATANAATTTAACGGGTAGACCAATAGCATTAGCAATACAAACGTACAGGGTTTTGAATTCTAGCTTGTCCCGAAATGAAAAAGCGCAATTTTTCAAGTGTCCATGTATGTTCGATGCCTTGCTGAACATCTCAGCTTCGTTAGTCGTTACTGACACTTTATGATATCACAACAGAAGGGCAAGCAGTTCAAGTGTAGCTCCCGTCACAAATTGTTATAAAAAGTTTGCACGTCCACAATGCTTGATGCTTGTAGCGAGAGTCAAGGATTGCAAATGACTGGCGAGTCAGCGTAAAGCACCGCCCAATATACGATAAGTGGGAAGTCTCACTTGAAGAAGTAAAATTCAGGCTTCATCTCTTTGATTTCTTGCTCGTTTACTTTTATGAAAACAAACATTTCGAAAAAAAAATTGTTAATAGTTATGTCAAAAATAAAATGCTGTAAATTAAAAAAATATTACAATGTTCTTACAGTTTTAGAACTAAAATGCATATAAGGTAAATAATAGTGCAATAATTCGTAAAAAAATTAAGTTGCTATAATGAGAATTTGTCGGTAATTACCCTGAAACAAAGTTTACTTCGCGAAAACAAAAATAAATGTGCACAAATGGTGATACATGTACTCAAGTCATTGAAATAATGAATGGCATCCCTCTTAATTCCAGATGATAATTTTCGACTGTTTTGCAGTCACATCTGGAGCAGTTCGTATTAGTTAAGCTATTTGAAAGCAGCTTTTTCCACAACTATACAATTTATTTTATACAGTAATTCTGGACACTCCCAAACATAATAACTTTGTAGAACAAAGCAACCGTGACGCAAAAATTGTACTCTAGCTCAGTGGTTCCTAACATTTTAAGAACCAGCTTCCGTTATTAAAAAAAATAAACTTTAATGAGAAACAGAGGACTGCCGCCTTTCGCAGCATTAGCCAGGCTGGTTATCTTGATGCCCAGGCTGCAGCCGCGTTTCACTGGGCTTACGAACCGACATTTCGCCGTACGGGCATATTCAGGGTCTCTCAAACTAGACTGAAGGCTAGGCTAGCGAGCAGACTGGGCGATACGGGGTGCCATAAGGCACTCACAGCTCGTTAACCCTTCCCTATATTAGGGACCGCGGTGGTGTATTGGGTAGACTACTCGCCTCCCACCTAGTTCGATTTCCGGGCGGGGTCGCTTCCGGATTTTCGCGTATGGGAATCGTGCCGGACGATGGGCCAGCAAGGTCATGCTGAGTGGTTGCCCAATATCCCCGTGCAAGATGACTAGTTCAGCTCGGGGATGGGTAGTGTGAACCAACTTGTATCCATCTGAAAACTTTTCAGGGCAATCTTTATGTTACGATTGAAACGTTCCACCAGATTAGCTTGTGGATAATATGCCAATGTCTGAACCATCTTAACATCCCAGGAGAACATTAGGTCTCTGTATTAACTGGAAAGGAAATAACTGGCATTGTCAGTAACAGCTAAAACAGGAGATCCAAACAAAGAAAATAAATGTTGTAAAATTAGCTTACACATTTCTACAGATTTTATGATACGGAGGGGAAAGGAAAAACAACATTTACTAAAACTATCTACTGCAACTGAAATATACACGTAACCATAAGAACTCCGGGGCAGAGGACCCATCACATCTAAATAAACCCCTTCCCAAGGGTAAGAGACGACTGTAATAGAATATTTTCCTTCTACTGGTTGATTTTTTGGTTTCGCCTGCTGACATGCCGAACAACTACTTAAACAATTTTAAACTCCTTTGCGAAAACCAGGCCACGTAAACACATCATAAACACAAGCAATGGTCTTGTCTCTCCCCATATGTTCACCAAAGAAGGATTCGTGGTAGTATGAAAAAATCATGGGCCGCAACTCCACGGGAACAAAAATTCTAAACTAACCTTTCCTGGACCATTCTCCTAAATACCCTTTATTCATGGCATACCCAGAAACGCCATTCTGAATTCCTGCCATCAGGTATTGACATCCTCGATCATTCGCCTGTTGTTCTTTAAGATTGGCAAATATTTTAGGAAAATTTTGTAAGGTGTTTATCAATCCCTCGCTTTCCGTTACCTCCCCCTGTTCTTTATTCTGTATACCATTCCCAGACCCAGTTTCTACTACAATACATGCTGATTCCGTCTGCACTACGTCAAATTCCTCATCACGAAACATGTGTACATGACAATGCGTCAACCGCGACATTCTCATTACCCTTAATGCGATGAATCTAATACTCAAAACGGGCCGAACGAATAAGCCACCTGGCTAACCATCCTGCAGGTTTTTTGAAGACAAAAGCCAATCTAGAGCCTGATTGTCCCTATACAGCTCGAAAGAAGCGTGTTCTAAATTATCGGAAAAACGCTCCATTCCCCAAATATATGCCAAACACTCCTTTTAAAAAATCGTGCACTTTCCTTCGTGATTTAAGACAAATTTTATATNTTGCGGGATTCTTCATCCGCCGGCAGGCCTTGAAGTTAGATAGACAGACGGTCATATACAAGAAGGTTTCACGGGTGTCTGCCATCAGAATACACCCAGGATTATTATTGGATGTATTTATTTATGGTGTAAAGTGTACGTTATTGGTATACACATGCACGCCTGCAACTACTTTAAAAAGGAGGTGTTTTGATAGTGGAAATTGTTTTCAGGAATCGAATGAAGGTGTTGAGTTTCACGCATCTACAGGGAGTAAATTAGAATTGGTGGTAAAAGTTGATTTTAAAATTGGTGACGCATTTCTTCACATGAGTGTATTAATTGTTCAGACATAATGTCTTTTAATAATGATGGCCTTTTGGGCATTGATTTTTTGAGCCACTACGAATGTAAAATTTCAATAGTGGACAAAACTTTAGAGATGGGAAAGTCTGTAGTCTGCTGTAAAAAGCCAACATGCAGTTGAGGGAAGACGGTAAATAGTTGATACAGGCGAAGTATGGGCTGAGCGTTGTGAAAGTTTGTAGTGTAGAGATGCAAACAGATGGTGGACAGGTGGTCGGGAAATTGGACTTCTGGCGAAGCATGATGCCCGTGGTGAGGGGATTCACACCCTGATGGCATCGGCCACGGGGTATGGCCAAGGTGATGAAGAGGTTAGGAAGGCAACTGTGACGGAGTGTGATGCACGACTGTTCAAAGGGGATTATGTGACCAAAGAATTAGGCATTGTGATGAGGGGCAATGTCGGTTTGTGTATTGTAAAAGTTGGTGGAAAACAGCATTATGGCAGTATGGCCGACGCTGGTATACACTTTTCAGAATGCGGGAATAAAAGTCCTTTTCCCAATGACAAGAGGATTGAATGAACTGACAGGCATACAGAACAGTCTGATTAGTTTAGTAATTCGCTCTTGCAGCGTCAACCAGCTACTTTCAAGCAAGGGCGGAAACAAGTTTCCAGGCTAACGACAGGAAAATTTGCGATGGCTCTCCCGAGGAAAATGTTCGTCAGCAGACCAACATCGGGGCTATACTTTTCTTGTTCTGGGACACTGCCAAGTGATAGTCCAAACACCAGGGGACTCAGAACCGAGTATGTCCTAATTCACGCCCTGAAAGATGCATTCATACTTCAGTGGTAGTTCAGCTTAAGCGGGTGGTAAATATTCCCCTCGAGTAGCGATATTTTGTGTAATATGGCTGTGGAAGTGGCAGACACGCACAGTGCCAGTCGCTCTGTTGGCAGCAAACAAGACGTGAAGTCNTGTGTAATATGGCTGTGGAAGTGGCAGACACGCACAGTGCCAGTCGCTCTGTTGGCAGCAAACAAGACGTGAAGTCAAAATAAATATTTACCTTTCGTTGCCAAACCACGAAACCAAATAAAGTACAATTAATCAAGTAATGTAGGCATAAACATTATCATAATATGTTCTGCTATTGCAAGAAACACCAAATTTGTTTCGAGTCTCTTGTTGGTTATTTGAAGCGACATGGACGCGGGAGAATGGTTGAACTACCCACAAAATTAACAATGAAGGTTTCCAATATTTTTAAAAGAATATGATTTTTTAACAACAACTATAATGCTAATAACATTTTACTGTTTGCCAAAATTCCTTATATTTACCAATTTATACTGAGTAAGAATAACGCAATTTTTCTATTTAGAAAGCAGATTTAATAGCAGATAATGTTGTAAAACTGCGGGAATGCATTTATATTGCATTGTATAGGAATAAAAAATGAAATATTTTCCATGAAGTGTTAAGAGTTTGTTCTTGATAACGAGGACAACCATTTATTTCCAATGTGAAATTTTTTTTTTAAATTACTCGGTTAATACAAAAATAAATTGACGCATAAAGTTGTTTGCTGTGTAGGTTAATAGCCCGAGAAGTCGTTATGATTAAGTAATTCATTGTAAAACGGTGTCAAAAAAGCGCATTACGTAATATGACAGCTTCAGTACAATGTCACCGCGACTTGGACCTGTTACTTGAGTGTCGCTGGTCGTGACATGTCGCAGGTACAAATCTGTGTCACTCCTCCCATCACTTCCTAAGTAGTGAGTTAAGATGTGCTGCGAGAACAACGTAATGGAGAGGAAATATTTTATTTTTGAGCCCGTGCAATCGTGAAAAATTTTGGTGCCCCCGTAGTTTTCAAAAATAAGCCAGAAGAATTTGTTGTGTTTCCCCGAGGTCACACAGTCAGTATTGGAAGCCTCATAAGTTTTGAAGAGAAAGGGAATAATTATATTTTCAATATTAGTCCATTTTTAAGTGATGATGCCACGCCCGTTTCGAATGAATATGTTGTAGGGAATTTAGGAAATTATGAAGATAATTTAGGATACTGTTCATAAACTGATATTATTAATAGGTTTGCTATAGGAGAAGGTAAGAATTTTAGCTATTTTGATATTTTCCTCAATGAAGAACAATTAGGCGGACTATGCGACCAACTGAATTTAGAACATTTAAGTCAAGTAGATGAAAGTAATGTAGTTACAACTTTAAAAGAATACGAAAACGTATTTCTTAAGAAAGGGCAAGTTTTAGGATTCACAGACAAAGTTATTAACAGAATAGAGACAGGTGATGCCGAACCAATTAGGCTTCGTCTGCATAGGGTTCCACAAAGCCAGAAAGCTACGCCAAAAGAACAAATCGACATTACGCTAAAGTCTAAAGTTATTGTAACTCCTACCAGCCCATGGTCAGCACCCGTGAGTTTAGTCATGGAGAAAACAACGAACAAAACAAAAGGTAGACCAATGATTGATTTTCGTGACCTTAATAAGGTTTCAAAGCTTTTAATTTCACCTTTGTCATTGATTAACGAGACGTTAGATATGTTGAGAAATGCTAAAAAAAATTTCAAAGATGGGTCGTGTTAGTGGGTTTTGACAAGTTGCCATAATGGCGGAGGACCAAGAGAAAACTGGATTTTCGACTTCGGACGGACATTACATCTGTCTTAGAATGCCTTTTGTCACTCTTATGGACAATACGTTAGCGGTATTGGTAGGTCAGACCTGTTTTGTGTTTTCAGATGATTTATTGTGTTTTCAAAAACTAAAGAAGAACATTTGCAGAATTTACGTAGGAAATTTGAGAGGCTAAGAGAAGGAAACCTGCGGTTGAAGTCAGAAAAATGCAACTTACTGTTAACAATGGTTAATTGCCTCGGAAATATTATTTATGACACCGTTATTCACACCAGACGAAGATAAAATTGAAGCTATTAAGACAAACCCAGCACCAAAGACTGTTAAAAAGGTTAGGCAGTTCATAGGTGTAATAGGTTATTACCGCAGGTCTATTGAAATCTTTTCTAAAGTTGCACAGCCTTTGACAGAGGAGACTAAGAAAGATGTTACGTTTATTAGGGACTAGCTATGCCCGCGGCTCCGCTCGCGTGGACTACAGAATGATGGATATATGCTACCGCGGAGTTTTTTTTAGGTCTTTTTATTCTACACAATTCTTTACTACGTGATATTGTTCCATCTTTAATTGTTTGGACAGCGTATCTATTGCTAGAGAGCGCGCTGGCGGCAAACATTTTTCCGACTTGATTCACTATTGTTGTCACTGCTTATTCCTTATGTTACTTTACGTAACAAAATATATACTAAAACCTAGCCAGAGAAAATAGCTATGAATTAAAAAAAAAAAACGTAAATCGGATACGTGGTTCTCGAGTGATAAGCGCACTAACAGACACACAGACAGAGAGACGTTGAGTTTTATAATATGTATAGATGAAACAGGCAATTAGCTTTTTGAAACATTGTGCGAAACACCCGTGTTATATTATCCATGTTTCGAATTACCTTTTATTGATACATGCGAGATTTCTGGTAGAGCAGTAGGCGCAGTTCTTCCGCAGGAAATAAATTGACAGGAGCACCCTATCTAGGCAGTTGAACAAAGCAGAGAGGAATTATTGAACCGCAGAACGCAAGAGTTCGAGGGTTGTTTATGCAATAAAGAAGTGGTGTTACTATTTGTAGAGCGGTGACCGACGACAGGCCATTCAAGTGGTTGTTACAGCTGAAGGAAGCCAGTTCCCGGTCAGCATGCTGGGCTCTTCTCCTTTCTGAACATGACTCTGAAGTTATATAGAAGCCAGGTAAAATGAACGAATGCAGACGCGCTGTCGCGCATACTCGCGCAGGCGCAGTACCTGCTTACATCCCAGCGTGGCGTAGGGAACGTATCAAAACAGAGCAAGAAAACGGTGTTCGCCCTATGCGAATCATCGTGGAAGTATGTGCAGGCAATGAGACTGAATATTTCTTAGGCACTGACAGGATGCTATATAAGGTCCGTAGCGCAGACGAGCAAGAAGAAACACAGTGGTTCCATGAAGCAGGCAAGAGCAAGTAATTTCCATGTACCACAATCTACCGTTCGCAGGTCGCCATGAGTACGGCGTATGTAAGACCTTGCCAAATCAGTGTTATACTGGGATGGTGTGTATGGGGATACCAATATTATATTACGCAGGATGTATGTCATGTGCTGCACGCACGCGAACCTAGGATGATACGCCAGCTCCATTACAAAAGTTTCCTGAAGTTACGTATCCGCTTCAATGGGCGAGTATTGACATAGTTGGTCCATTACCCACGACGACTAGGGGAATAAATACATTCTCAGTTTCCAGGATGTATTTCCGAAGTACCCTGCATCAATTTGTTTGCCTAATAAGAAGGCAGAAACGGTAGCGAAGGCTTTCTTTACAGAGGTTGTATATAGGCACGGGGCACCACAAACATTATTAATGGACTGCATAAACTGACTTCTCGTCGAAAGTTATGAAGGAAGTTTGCACATTGTTGCAAACAAACAGGCTTCCTACTACCCCGTACGACCCCACAAGTAATGGACAAGTTGAGAGTAGTCGCCAGACGTTTGTAACTATGGCCTCGCACTTTGCCATCCGGGACCAGCGTGATTGGAATGAATGGTCACCTTATGCCCTTCTTGCATAGACAACCACCCCTCAGAGTGCTACGGGAAACTCCCCGTCTTCCTGTCACACAGTAGAGATGCTCTTTTGCCTTTTGACGAGGTCTTTGGCCCTCAGCGAATTTATTACTCCTTAGGAGATGATTATAACACAGAACTCTTACTGAGGTTGCAACAATTTTTCGCAGTGGTTCAGAGTAATTTGAAAATATCTACTGATGCTCGTGAAGTACAGTTTAATAAGGGTTGAAAATGAATAAATACTATGTCAGGGGATAAAGTGTTTACTAGAAATGAAATTGTGCCTTGAGGGTTGAACAGGAAGTTTGTTATTAAGTGGTTTGGACCATCAGAGTTATTGAGAAGACCACGCCTGTAAACTTTATACTAAAACATATTTATGGTCGAAAGAAGCATCACGTGCATGCAAATAGAATAAAGCCTTTTCGGGGTATAGGAAGTAATTATTAGTTGAGTTGAGTTGAGAGATTTGGGTGGCTCTTAACAACGAGGTCTTAAGAGCCGACGAGGGTGAAACGAGGTGGGAATGGAGCGGCGCCGGAATGCAGGGGCGGGGGAAACGGGAGATCCCCGAGAAAACCCGCTGACCAGCGGCATCGTACGGCACAATTCCCACTTGCGAAAATACGGGGTGACGGGCCGGGGATTGAACCCGGTTCACCTTGGTGGGAGGTGAGCAGTCTAACCTGTCAGCCACCGCGGCCCCCGACAGTACTATACCTTGGCGTAGCGGCAAGCTGGAAATTGAGAGGGATGAGGAAGGAGCCCCACAAGGATATAGTGATGGAAATGGGAGTGAGTTTGAGCCTACGCCGCATTATGATAGTATGGACGTAACAGGCGTCCCAGAAGCAGAAGAAGTAGTGCCAGAAAGCCCTAATGCACCAAGGGCTCAACGTGAACCGTATATGTTACGTAGCAGGAGTCTGGTCCCAGACCTCCCTCTGGGTTAGCGATTAGATTACAAGGTAACATTGTCTAAGGGAACTCTATTTACAGGTAGGTTTCCATCGGGATGGAGACCGATTGTGTTTTTCGTGACTGTTTATGCGTAGGATATTGTGGCGTGACGTGGTGAGACGTTACGAGTTACGGAACAGGTAGTTCGACAGATGCTACTGTATGCAACTGAAAGGTAATATTGTTTCATTAGGGAGATTTTGTGTGTATTAGGAAAAATATTTAGGATACACAATAGGAAGGGAATAGGTGATACAAATGATGATAGAAATGGGGCGGTCAAGAGTTTAAGGAAAGGAAAAAGGGAGTTATTTAGCGATATGAAGAAGAAATTGGGAGCTTTGTGAAGTTATTGTGGCTAGGTGGTTACGTAAGGCAGACTTTGATTTTAAGAGAATTAGTGATAATGTGACGTCAATTTAAATATTTCGAGTGGTAAGAGTTTTAGTGAAGAAATTGAGGAGCGAGTACGAAGGGTTTAAATGTTATCATAAGGGATAAGGCGACTAGAGGCATTTGAAGCGATATACAGTAATTTAGGAAGGAATAAGAGATTTCACATGAGATATTTGACGAGAATTGTTTGGGAATGGGAGAAGAGATATGGGGTGAGGTGAAGTGAGGTATTTAATGTGTTTTAAAAATTGGACGATTAATTTAACTGTAGAGGTATACAGGCTGTGATTTAATGTTATGCGATTGGGTGATATATGTAGAGAGTAAATATGTTGAGGTTAGGGCTAATATATATGCGATAAAGCTTTATTAATGGTGTACGCGAGTAAGAAAGAGAAAAATGTATGTTAAGATAGTGTACAGTGAAGGAATGAAAATGAGGAAAAATTGCATTTTGGGAATTTGCTATGTTAGGTGGGTTAGGTAAGTGGTAAGTCAGCTATTCAGTATTAAAATCAGGTTGTCATGAAGGTGCAATTGCTAAGGATAGGATGTTAAGGTTAGAAAGTATAAAAATTAAGTGTGCAGGTATAATTATATGTATTGACAGACTAGATGAGCTTTTGAAATAGAATGAAAAGTGATTAATTAATTGGTAACATGGTTATTCCCTAATGCATTGAATTAAATTTAGAATTAAAACTGTGAAGAAAGAAAAGTTTTAATTTAAATGCAAGGATTTGAAACGAAAATAAAGGTATCAAGTTAGGGCATAAGCTATAAAGTCAACTGAATTTTAAGATAAAAGACTTTTTCATGTGACTTGTTTAGTCGTGCAGTTCTCACGTGGGTTTAATTTTCCAAACCGTGAGAATACCGAGACTCTCCAGGGGATCGAGGCGTTTGCCGACAGATGAGTGAAGCTGTAACTACGACGCAGAGAGAGCTGAGGACTATGATAGATGCCAACGATGAACGAGGTCCAGATCCCGACCGAGCCGTTCCCGTGTGTGATCAGCCCCCGGAGATATTCTCCAGTAATGCCTGTCGAACCAAAGTCGCGGCCTGTTGAGATCGCGAAGCTTACTCCGTGGCTGCATCCAGTTCCACCTCCAACACCTGAGAGCTCTGAAACTGAAGATGGCTAAGGTACGTCACCGTGCCTCTTTGTCACCACTTGCGTGTAAAAAGGACTTCCCTGGATTGCAACGAATCAACGACAAGAAAGTTTTATCTTGATCCAGAACAAGAGTGAAATATTTCTCTTCTTAATATTTTCGCAAATTTAATATCACATGCATTGTTTAAAGTTTTCGCTAGTTATCAAGGTACCAAATTAATCGATTTTCATTGTAACATAGAAGTCATCTCAAAGAGATCAAAGGTTTTAACGCATCAAAAACCAACGCGTACCCTTGTATTCATGATTGCAAAATCATTATAACAAAATTGAAAATTTATTTTTTAATTGCATATGAGTAAAGATAGTTGATTTATTTAAGTGAGCAATTTGAATAATTTTACAAAATATATTAAATCATAACGGATATTAATTAGACACAATAATTAAGGAAATTGAGTGTGTCACCTCGTTTAGTCAAATTTTAAGGTAAAGAAAATAGTGTCTCTTTAAAAGAAAATAGTTACTTCATTTCCATGGTCCATGATGAACTCAGATAGAGTTTGAGCAGGAAGAAGATTTACCAAATCGTTATAGTGGAAGGTGATGTGGTGTAAGTTGAGAAGGGTCCTGTAAGGTTATATTGTCATCAATTTAAAATTACGTCTACCGCGTGAGCGAGGAAAGATATGAGGTTAATGGTGTAAGTGAGAAGTGTTTTATCTTGTAACTAATTGTTAAGAAGTAGATATAACTTTTAAGACTAAGATAAATAAGGGCAATAAGGGGGTACGCTTGTGATTGTATGTAATGAACTGCTTAGGCACTTCAGGTCGAGGATGCGAGCCTAGCACATGTAGCGTTTGAAAGGGAAATAGCTAGAGCTTTGACTGCTCGATCAGAGATTGTAGAGATACCTATTGACACCACGGTCGCTAAGGCAGTGGTGGGTTCGACCAGTGAACACACAATAGACGATGAAGAAAGAAGAGATGACTAACTAGGTAAGCGCAACTTATAAAATTCTTATCCACAGCCTTTATTGTGGCACCCAGGGACTTGCAACCTGAGGAATCGTGGTGTTGCTGGGTGTGTCGCCGTAATAATGAGTATGGTATACTTCCTCTGTATGGTACGGTAGTGTTACTGTGGCTGGAAGGCGATAAGAGGAAAGACAGAGCCCAGTTGTCACTAACATCACAGTATCTAGACTTAAAATGAAATTGAGGAACTATATCATTCTGATGGGATGCCTCCACGCCTCACTTTCACAGTGCTCTAGGCCGAATGTCATGTTGGGAAAGTGGATTCTATCATCACGCTCAGGTCGTTCCCTCAGGCTGGAAATGTAGGTAGAGATGTCATGTAAAATGTTATTGCTTTAGGGTTCAAATTAGTTTGACTTCAAAAATATACGAGGGAAGGTTTGACAATGGACATTGCCAATAGACAATGCTCGTTGATTTAGGTATGGGACATTGTGGGAAGACAGCGTTTCTCCTCTCACTATAATGTACTAATATATTTTGCTGAAATATTCGAAGCTGGAGGGGGCAACTTCGGAGAGAATAGATCGTGATCTACAGCCCAGGGGTTGCCTATGGAGGCATGCCAGTGTAATGTTAGGAATGTGACTGCAGCCAGCCCTCTCCTTGGTGCATTTAAAAGTAGCTTTTTATTAGTCAACCAACCTCTACTCTACAGGCGTAAGTGTTATCTCCGCATTTTGGCATATCCTGAGGGTAGATTTGACAAAAGGAAGCTGTCCCCTGCCATTTGATACAATTATAATTGACCTTGGCTCCATCACTGGTGGTAGGTATGAATTAATGTCATTTTAGAAAAGACGTTACTTACCAGTACTACTTCCTTGTATAAAAATTTTAAGACTACGTATTTTTTACACAATGGCCTGGTAAAATTACAGTTTTAATGTTTTGGCACGTACCAATATTAAAAACTAACCGAAATGAAATGATTGACACTAAAAAGAGATACCATGAGATATTTTATGGAATCTTAAAATTTACGCTATAAAATAATTTTGCAACTTAAAAAAAGTTAAAAATAAGCAAACAATTAAAATTTTTGATTTGCAGAAGTTTATAATTTTGCGTAAAATAAGTTTTGCTAAGCAGAACGAAGGCGACGAAAACAGAATAACGAAGACACTGATGGAGTTGCAGGTAGCAGTGAGGGACATCGCTTCCAGGCTACGTGCTCCGGAGCTTCGACGCCCCCCACCCAAACGACCTGAGTGTTGGTAATATGGACAGCCGAGGCACCTGAGAGTCTACTGCCCACAAAAACAGCAGCAGAAGGAAAATAGGTAGTGAAATGCAGGTGAGGACAAAGCACATTCGGAAAACTTGTGAACATTGATCTTGGAGGGCGAAGGTGGTTACTGCTGGAGGGAAGGTCCCAATGTTCTTACACGTGCGTTCGATGAAACAGGATTTGAAACAGGATGCGATTCTGGTGGAGGGGAGCCTGAATGATGTTCCTTGCCAGATGGTCGTCGGTACAGGGGCGACCATAACCGTAGTAAGACCAGACATCCTTGGGCCTCCCCAGATGGAACTATGCTATTTGACTACCTTAACAGGTGAGACCAAACAAGTTATAGGCGATAGAAAAGTGAACTTGAAGCTTGGTAACATTAGATTAGAGCACGATATACACATACCAGAAATAGAGGATGAATGTATTTTGGGGATTGATGTATTACAAAAGCCGGGGTGCTGTATCGATACTCGACTTGGTGTTCTATGGTTAGGCAATATACAGAGTTAGTGGTATCGACACAGCATGATTTGTCCTCCATAATTAGCTGCCCAGTAGTCTGTTGTCAACCCACTGTGCTGCCCGCTTCTAGTGAAATTGTCCTTGCATACAGATGTCAAGGAAAATTTGTCAGGCGTTTGGGTCTAATTGAGCCAGCAGAGAGGGCTGGCAGCCTGCCAGGCAAAGTCTTTGTAGCAAGGATTTTGGTCATTTCTAATACTGACAGTTTTCCAGTTAGAATGATATTTTTTTCCGGTAGTGCCATTCGTATTGAGCAGGGGGCCATGATATATATTCGCAAGCAGGTCATACAAGTATTTCCAAATGTTCCAGAAGATTCTAGAGTAAAACAAATTGAGTGTACTTTACCAGCAGAATTGGAGGAACTGCTAGTTTAAACAATAGCAAACCTTAACTGGGGGCAGGGGAAGGCTCTCTCTGAATTACTGCTGAATAATAAGAATGCCTTTCTTGTGTGCACCAAATAACATTGGAAGGACTAATGTGACCTGCCACCACATAGATACAGGCGATGCCAGGCCCATAAAGCAGCCACGAAGACGGCTGCCAATGGCTTCACATGAGGCAGTTGAGGGAATCCTGCAGGAGATGAAGGATCTATATGTAATAGAACCGTCAGTTTGTCTGTAGTCATCCTACATTGTTCAAGTGAAGGAGGAAGACGGCTCTGTGAGGTTTTGTGAAGATTATCGCCAGCTTAATATTGCGACAAAGAAATACTCTTATCCACAACCAAGGTTAGACGACACACTGAACAGCCTAGCCGGTTCGCAATGGTTTTCCACTTTGGACATGAATAATGGGTACTTGTAGTGCATGTTGGCTCCAGAGGACCAAGAGAAGAGTGCATTTTGTGTACAAAGGAAAGGAATCTGGCAGTTTAAAGTTAGGCCTTTTGGGTTATGTAATGCCCCTGCCACCTTCGAATGCTTGATGGAGAAAGTCATTCCCTTTGATATCTGTCAGGTTTACCTAAATTACATTGTTGTGACAGGAAGGACATTTGAAGAGCACCTATCTTGTTTAAACTCTGTATTCCAGAAAGTGGCCGCATACAAATTGAAACGAGTTTCTGAGAAGTGCCGCCTCTTTCAAAAGAAAATTAATTTTTTGGGACAAGTAGTGTTGACCCACGGAATCGAAACAGACCCAGAGAAGACCCAAGCAATAAGAAATTTGCTGACACCAACTGACAGAACTGATGTAAGGAATTTTATGGGATTATGTACCTATTACTGTTGACTTGTACCTGGGTTCGCCACGATCGCCAAGCCACTACAAGAACTGACTGAGGCGAAAATGAAATTTCGTTGGACCACTGAGTGTGAAGCTGCTTTTAATAAGCTAAAGGAAATTCTGATATTTTCACCGGTCCTAGGTTTCCCGAAAAGTGATGGTATGTTCATTTTAGACACAGATGCTAGTGATGTAGACATTAGAGCTGTATTATCTCAGGTTCAGGAATGGAAGGAAATACAACTAGAATACTTCAGTAAGGTATTGCATAAGCCTGAGAGAAATTACTTTGTTATATGTAGGGAGCTTCTGGCCATGTTGAAGGCAATTTCATATTTTCATCCTTAACTTTATGGCATATATTTTATTCTAAAAACCGACCATGCTTCATTATGCTGGCTATTAAATTTCAAGCACCCGGAATGTTAAATAGCCCAATGCATAGAGCATCATTAAGAACATGACTTCAAAATACAGCACAAATCTAGATGTTTTCACAGCAATACAGATTCACTGTCTAGGAGACCATGTGAGCCATTTTGTTGTCATTGCGAATGCCAGGAAGAAAATAAAGGAGAATCGCTGAATGTATGGAGGACAAGATTACAAGGTTCTTTATATTGTAATGGGTAACCTACCTGTAGTTATAAAGAAAAATCAGCTAAATGGTCCTACTTTGCAGCCATTTTTTTAAGTGGAAAGAAGCTGGCTGTCAGCAAAAATGGGAAGAGATATATAGCCTGAGCACAGCAATCAAAGCATACTGGGCACAATAGAATTCCCTCATAGTGAAGAATGGCATACTTTACAGAAACTGGGAAAGTAATGATGGAAAACACACATGCTTACAGTTGGTCCTTCCAGAATGCAGTGTTCCCGAAGTCTTGAAGGAACTGCACAGTGTGGAATCCATTGAGCACTTTGGTGTTAATAAGACTCTTGACAGAGTTAGACTGAGATTTAATTGGCTTCATTGGCGGGATGGTATTGAGAAGTGGTGCCGAATGTGTGACACCCGCCCTGCGAGTAAGGGCCCAAGGACCAGAGAACAAGGTCACCTCCAGAAATACATAGTTGTAGCCCCATTCGATAAGATGACAGTCGATATTCTGGGTCTCTTACCTGTTAGAGAGAGATAAAGAGAGAGAGAGGTGATAAGTATCTACTGGAGGCCTAAGATTACTTTACTAAGTGGCCAGAGGTCATTCCCCTCCCAAACCAAGGATCATGCACTGTGGCCATTGCACTCACAGTGCATGTCTTCTCGAGGTTTGGGGTGCCACTAGAACTTCATTCCGATCAGGAAATAAACTAATCAGATGTGGTGTTTCAGTAGGCAGCAAAGATTCTGGGGATAAAAAAATACTAAGACTGCAGCCTTACACCCTCAGTCAGATGGAATGATTAAGAGGCTTAACCGCACTCTTGAGCAATGCCTGTCGATTTTTGTGGCAGAAAACCAAAAGGAATGGGATTCAAAGGTTTCAGTGTTTCTCCTTGCCTACCGCTCGGCAGTTCTGGAGTCAACAGCGGGGATCAAGGATGCTGTTTGGAAGAGAGCTATGCCTTTCCTAGTGACCTGTTGTATGGCCGACTGACATAAGAGGAAGCTGCAGCCCCTGATTATGCCAGCGAATTATGTAACAAACTTGTCGACATTCATTATTTTACTCGACAGCACATGAGAATAAATAGTTTCAAGATGAAGATGCGGTGTGATAGGATAATGTCGGGTGAGGTATTTCAAGAAGGGTACTGCCCGAAGCTACAGAAATGTTTTTGGAAGGATTCTTAATAATATCAACTATGTGGTGTTTCGGATTTGTCGTCAAGGCTCTCAGGCGAAACCGAAAGTTGTCCACGTCGACCAACTGGCACTGTACAAAGGACAAGATGTAGCAGAGTCTGCTCGGGACGAACAGACTTGGGGAGGGGGCAGTGTTACATGCGGCCACTCAGCGAGCGTGCAAGGCACAGATGATTTATGGACACGCGCAATATTAGTTGCAACAGGAGACGCAGTAGCTTTCACAAAGGTATGTTTACTAAGCGTGCCTATAAGGGTATATGCCGCTTCCGACTTTGAGCATATGGTGTATTTGAGATATCACTGAAGGAATGTTCTGGTAATTACTACTGTCCTAATTTCTCTCAGCATGAACCGGGGTATGTTGAACCTTCCAGATCATGGCCAGCGATAGTATAAAAATGCGACGGGCCTCCGAGCTGGGAGTTTGATGAGTGTCGGGAGTTTGGGCGATTGAGTGGCCTTAAGTGACAGACGATAAGCCGAAGGAGCGACAGGAGTGGAATTTGCGACTGTGAGCGTCGGTGAGGTGATGACTGCGACTGGCAGGTTGGAATATTGCACTGGATGCGTGATTTAAATACATTTCAACTGATGGCAACATACAGACTGAACATGTGTTAATAATGAGTATGAGTTAATTGATTATAATCAAACAGAGACTATGATAAGTACTTTAATTAGAGTTAAGATAGACAATAAATATTGCGCTCATTCAGAAATAAAAAGAGTAATAGTGGAGATACATATATTAATGTTGTAAATAATAGCTGTGTGAATAAATTATAATCAAATTTAGTTCTTTAATTTTTAAAGACCTCTATCTCTAACGAACTCGAATACACCCCTCAGGCGTCTTGTAACACTATTATAAAAGAGATTCAAGATACCAGTACCCGAGTTCCCATTGTTGAACATCCATGATACTTTATTAACATATTGTGTGTATGATATATATTCTCATTCAAGGTTACTTACCAGTTTTCGGAAGCCCTGCTTAAGTTCTACTTCCAGGCTATTCCTCCGCCTCATGCAAACGAAGCTTAACTGTGTCCAGAAAATTACACCAAAAGGACTACGCATCACATTCGTGTGCACTCAGTTTAATAATATTTTTATGAGAACTAATTTTTATTAGGCATTACTGACACACCTATTTTCTTCCTGTATTTCTTAACAATAATTATTAATTAACTATTTTAATTTATAGATTAAATAAAACGAAGAACTTAATTTTATAAAAAGAAAGGTACCTTCATATTAACTCAAGTATAAAACGCTTGTGATACACAACATATATAGTAAACAATCATACACGTCGTACATGGAATAATTTTTCTTATGTTTGATTCAAAAAGTGTGAAAAAAACTTAATAGACTATAGATCACATAACATGTGATTAATTTGGCAATTCATTAGGCGCCTAGAAACTTTGTCTCCCATATTTCAAAATGGTAGACTTTTAAGTGCTATATTTTGAAAACTATAATCATTTGACTACGAATATTTATATTTATGGGGTCTTTGTATAAATATCTTTCAGATAATGAAAAAAAAAAAAATATAGTGAAATGTGGCCCTAGGTCCAATGCAATGTCATTTTCACACGGGGCTGTGGAAGGATAACTTGTTGGCGGAGTGAAGGAAAGAAGCGGGATTTGAAAACTGTTCCGTTAATCTAGAATGAGCTGCAGGTGGCAGGCGCCTACAGGCACGCAACCACGAAGCGTTACGTGCTACACGTGTTGCCTGACATTAGGCGCCAGTCTACCTGGTGCGTAAACCGGCTTATATGCTGTTCACGGTACAATGAGCACTTTCGAAATCAACCTTGGGAAAACTTTCACTGCCCCTAACTGCATATGTTTTAACGGACACACTGATGGCACGCCCCAGTAAAGTTGATAACGATGGAGAGGAAAGTAGTTCCACGTCTTAACGCTGAATTAAAAGTGTTAGGTTAAATATTACTGAAAATTGACACGATTTAACTTACTTTGATGTTTTTTAATGCATAATACCTGATAAAATTACCACACTTATAAAATATTTACTTTATTAATAATTTTAAAATTTTATTTGGCAGACGCATGAATAAAGTGATCAGGGCCATTGCAACGTTAATTTTACATATGGTGGAATAATACACAATGCCCACACAAGTAGATCTTAAACAGGGCTTTCAAAAGTACTCAGTTTATCGTGAACAGCCTTTGAAATGTGTTAGTAACGTACATTTTTAAAATCTTTCACGTGTCCACAATCTGTTTCTTCGTTTCACAAAGGGCGGAATAAAACTTTTAACACATTATTATAATTGTAGACATTACTTTGAATCTCTTTGACATGGCCTTAAGCTAAATTTTCTAACTCTTTTTGCTTATACCTGCGAATACATGCAAAACTAATGTAGGACCATGCATTGAAGTTTGATTCAAACTTCCCACCTATAAAATAATAGGGTCACAGCTTAAAGTCACATAGGTAGAGAGGGCAGCACGACGAGAACTGTGCGCGTTAGTTCAGAGCTCTGCGATTAGCGGCGATGGCGCACTTGGAGCGCGTATCAACGTCGCCTCTATCGGTCCCGCAGAAAAGAGCTGAGCAAACACACCTTGGCAGAAACATCGAGACACTACACATAATAGAATGATGCTGCACGTCTCCGTTGAATGTCTGCGAGTCTGAAATGATTTTACTAGGAATTATTTTCAAGTCTCACTAGGGGAGCATAGAGAAGTGATAACCACGAGCGCAGAACCGTCCATACGTACACGTTGATGTCCGCTGATAGCGCGCTATAAAGGAAGCATTATTACCACTTGCACTGTAAATCGTAATTTAAACATTAAATGGAGCAAGCTGGTTTCACGTGAATGTCGCTATTTGTAGATACGACAAGCGCGTGGAGGTGGTAAGGAGGATTCGTGGATCGCTAATGCACACGCGAGGTTTAAGCGAGCGTTTTGCACAGGAAAATTCAGCTGCAACGAAAGAGAGAGAGAAAAAAAAAAAAAGTTACAATGACAAAAATGTCTGATTTTTCTAAGAATGAAATGCTCAATATTGCAGGATAAAATTATTATTTAAGGCGTAGATGGTACTGAGATAACATTTGTCATTGTCTAAGACCACTGCTGATGCTGATGCTGCCTTCGAGGTTAAAAATGTATCTTTGTTGCAAATATAACATAGAAGGACATGGAAGGACATGGAAGGACATGGAAAGCAGCTACAGTGATACGCTTGCAACGATGCCTTTCTAATGCTACATCTTATAAGCTGTCCACCGTAAACTGAGCACTTTTGAAAGCCCTGCTTAAGATCTTCTTGTACGCACATTGTGCATTCTTACGCCAATCGTACAATTAAAATTGCCATTAGCGTGATGACTTTATTCGTGCGTCGGTCAAGTGAAACTGTGAAATTATTGCAAAAGTAAATGTTCTACGAGTTCACTGATTATTACACTCATACGCATAAAAAAAAACCTTGAAAGTAAAATAAATAAGTTCAGTGTTCACAAATGTTTACCTAGCATGGAACTACTTTCTGTACTTCATTACCAACTTGACGGGGCGAATGCCAGCCAATGTGGGCGTCAAAACACTTGCAGGTAGGGGCAGTGACATTTTCACTTTACCGTGAACAGCCTTCACCATATTGCTCAACATGACACCCCTTCGTTGTACGCGACGATGCAGACGCAGAACCTAAGCTTCAGCGCTCTGTTCTATCCGCGTCCTGCTCCTACCAGAAGGGCACGTGGGCTGCAGGAAGAGGGAGAAGAGGATGCCGTGGAAATGAAAACGGAGGAAAGAAAGTGCTTCGAGACACTCAATCACGGTCCGACACACATCCCACAAGAGAATCCACTTCCGGGACAATTCCGGCTCGCCGGCCCGTGGAATTGAATTTGGTACCTGAATGAAGTGAGACTGTAGGCTGACTACTGCGCCAAATGAGAGTAGATAAGACTCCTATCACTTAATTAAAAATACTCTGTTGCCTCAGAGTATTCGCGGTTTCTTCAGAATTTTTTGATGCGAACCTTTTGAAAAATCACCATACTATGACGTGTTTAGTAATTTCCTTAATATTTCATGTATCAAAAGCATTTTAAACCTTGTGTTAACATAAAAATACCTTATTGTTTGTTAAATTGAATATTTTTTAATACTTTATCTATGAATTACAATATTTCGT
Organism: Clitarchus hookeri; assembly: GCA_002778355.1. Taxonomy (NCBI): domain Eukaryota; kingdom Metazoa; phylum Arthropoda; class Insecta; order Phasmatodea; family Phasmatidae; genus Clitarchus; species Clitarchus hookeri. The sequence continues at coordinate 71,892 of NQII01005974.1, read as the reverse complement.
TTATAATTAATCTGAATAAAAACAGTGATAAAATAGGTGTGTTGGCAATGCCTAGTAAGAAATAGTTATCATGCAAAATATTGTTAAAGTGAGTGCCCACCAATGCTACGCGTTGTCCCGTTGGTGATGAGGGTGAGATGAGGCGTGTATGGAAAATTGCCGGAATGCAGGGGTGGGGGAAACGGGAGATCCCCGAGATAATCCGTTGACCAGTGGCATCGCCCGGCACGATTCCCACTTGCAAAAATCCGGGAATGGCCCCACCGGGGATTGAACCCGGTTTGCCTTGGTGGGAGGATAGCAGTCTAGCCATTCAGCCACCGTGGCCCCACCAAGAAGAAAGCTCGTAGTAAGTTAAGAGGGCGCATGTGAAAGAAAGGAACCCACACGATCATGCGGTCTAGACTCGCCGCCCAGAAGAGACGTGACCTCGACATCGGCGTGTGGGATGACCAAGGGGCAGGGGCGCTGCACGCTGCTCGCAGAGTTACAAACTTCGTCTTGTGCACATCGCCAATCAGAACTCAGAACCGAGTGTCCTTGTGGACACGGCAGCTCGCCTGACTCGCATGTGTGTGGTGCAGCTTCCATCACGACCGAAGAATAGCTAAGTACTCGGAAAATAAGTGTCATGGCAGTTCCTTTGATGTGGCCGTGGCGTGCCCATTCGTGTCCGTGGACGGGGCCTTACTTCTGATTGGCTATTGCGTACTGCGAATACATCCTGCTGGCGAGTAAGTTACTCGGCGCTGATTGGAGATCGACTTTCTGACATGTCGCTTGCCAGCAGCACCATATTGCTGGCGTGTATGGTCGGAGATAGTGATAGAGGGGGTATTCCACTTCTGTCTTCTTAACTCTTTCATTATCACATTAGCATACAATTTCTAGTGTTGCAAATTAGAAACTTTTTTTTTTTTCGTGCTGTACTTAATCTGGCCAAGAACTTGTTTCGTTATCACAACCAATAATCCGTAGTGTAAGTGCTCGGTGGTCAGGGATGTGAACCAGTCTTAACGTAGCGCAGTAGTATGGTTTATGACTCAGTTATCCACAGGGAAGATCATTGGACACTGAGCCTCGCAGAGTACAGCACCGGGAAAATGTAAGCTTCCTGTGCAACATGTTGACGATTGTCTACAATGGGCATGCGATCTGTGATCATAGAAGTTAAAATTTTGATTAGCATCTGCCCATAAAACAAAATTAATGATATGATATTATTATTAAAACTCATAATATACTATTTTTTCTTAAGAACGTTTTCTTTCCTTACGGCCACACTTCCACCTGTTCCATTAACGGTACGTATTCGCTTGCATCCTTTACCGAAACCAGGATAATAATACTGATAAGAGGATTACGTTTTAGTATTACTGAAGTGGGGAAATACGCATGACGTAGTGCAAGGAGGTGCTTGATCGGCGGGGAATCCATTGCTCAGTGTTTTTGCAACCTTGGCTCGGACATGATAACAGCGAAACATTTAAAGTGAACAGCCAAGAGCTGGGAAGGTTGGGTTTCTCGGCTCACCTGTTAACAACTCCAACAGCTTGCGCAGTAACATACTCGCGTCAGATTGGGTTTCCTACCGCGAGACAGTTCCTTTAAGGCTGTTCAAATGCCAACAAAGATTTACTATATTTTAGGGGTATTATAATGTTCGGCTTTATTACATCAAATAGTAACATTAATAAAATTATCGAGCATTAAGGAAAATTAATTTACAAAAAATAATGACGGAAAATGTAGGCATTTCTTATTGGTTCACAAGTAAAAAAATATTGCCTAACTATAATGTTCAACTACAGTTCAAATTAATTGTCAATGGCATTCGAATAAGACGAAGACATTTCATGAAATTTCTGCCAGTGGTTCGGCCATAATGTTATTTTAAGTTTTACAATAAAAATGAAAGCCAAAATAGCCAGAGGTTAAACTGTAATCACAAGCGAACAAAACGTCACACTTCAAAGAAATTCCTTCATGGCGTTACTGAAACATCAAAAATCACTTAAAATGATATTGAATATTGTACTCATATAACTTTTAAAATTAGTTTTGCACAGATTTTATTGTTTAAAACCTCATAATTCTACTAAAAAAAGTACGCGGTAGTTCTTTTTAAGCTAAAGTGGCATTTTTATAAAATAGTTATTTATATTGCATAGGAAAACTGCAAAAAATCTTAAAAATGCATAACAAAATTGAAGGCACTTGAACAGCTGTAAACTCGAATGGTTGCACCCGTTCGGCATAGCTGTTTCGGATGCCAGAACTGAAAACTGGCCGGTGTGGTGCATTTTAATATATTGGAATGCGTTTTAGGATAGTTACAAATCCGAAGACTGTTCACCGAATTTACCAAAAGTATATATCTTAACCCCGATGAGTGAATGTTGTACTTTTGTTTAAAAATGCTGCCTACACAACTGCCTAAAAACAAAGTCAGTATCCCAGACCAAATATTTAAATACACTGGGGAGAGGGTTCATGGCCACTAGCAAACAATAGTTTTAATTTCTGACTGCACAAACTAATTCACGCAAAAGAAATCCATATTCCAAATGGGCGTAGCCGTGGGAAATTTATCAATAAATTCAGTTTGCCATATATTGAACTAATTTCTAAGGGTGTAAAGTCAAAGGAAAAAAGATCTTTACTTCAAATCTGCTAAAATTAAAAATCTATATATGTCCGGAAGCTTTGCAAACAATATGTCAGCATATACAGTATGTTAGTAAATAAAGCACGTTTTATGACTGGGCGCCATGAGAACTAAAATAAATGCTGTAGGGATTAATTTTGTGAATTAAATTTAATACCAAAAATAAAGTAAAAACCTTATTTGAGAATTCCCTGTTCTTCTGATAACTTTTGTAACTTTGTAGATGCCACATTCTGAAAATTTATTTATTTTACTTATATATTTTGTATTCAATATTAGATCACATGTAAAATTTATTGCTTAGAATATAGAAATATGATCTTTATATACGTTACTATCAGGAAAAATATTTGAGACATTATATTATATATAGCTAGGGGCAGTGATATTTCGCAAAAAGATTTCGAGACAAGATAAAGTCCAAAGCACTGTAGGGTCGTCCAGCTTCTTTGATTGGCTAAAAATGTTCTGGCCCGTGTTAACCGTTTGCGCACAAATAACGAAGGTTCAGTATCGGAGTTACCTAGTCCTGAGTGGCTTGGTCAAAGACGGACACGGTACCAGCAGCCAATGGAGGTGTAACAACAGCTGAGGTCTGTATATAGTATTGAAGTCTACTGTGTGCTCCGATTTTTACTCTAAAAGTTACTGGTCCTATAAATAGCATATCCTATATCATACATAAAACATTTTGTATAATGCAACATAATTTTATTAGACTTAGCGAATAATTGTTTTGATCGTCGTCTAACCGTTTTTTGTAATAGTTCTCAGAAATGTCGCCCATATACACATATATTCTTTGTTTGTAGCAGCACCAAACGACTGCAATACTCAACAACAAATTCCTGATATAACTAATGACCCTATTTTCCTTTACACGCGTGCAAACCATTTTTAATGAAGATCTAAATAGCTTAGATGGAAGGGGAAACCTAACGTCTCGTTAACGGCATTATAATTAAAGATGAAATCAGAAACGCATGCAACAGTACTGAGATAATTACAAATACACACGAGCCTTACCCGAGACTCGAACCCAGAAAACCTCGTACCATAAGGTAGCGTGCAATAAACTGCATCGACTTCGGAAGTAATCTGTCTAATGTTTTGAATGACCAGGATTTACTGACCTGACATTTTTACAACGCCATAATTTTGAAAATAAGTGTCTGAGCCACTTGAACCGCTTAAGTTTACATATCTTACAGTAGCGCTACTTGTCTAACATATTTAGTGGAAATCTCTTGATTGTTGCTGAGATATGGTATAAAAATATTATTTTCTTATTTGTTGCTATCTTATAAAATTACCTAAAAAAGTTTCTATACACGATGCTTTTCATTGATACTGCTAGCATACAATATGTTTGGTTGCATTTGGTTATATTGTTTAGTAGACAGGACAAAATTATCAAAATATTTATATGGTCGCAATTATGAAAATCAATGTCTGAATACATCTAAGTCAGATAAGTTTACATGATCTTCACTAATGAGGTGTAAAATTTGGTGTAAGTTAGTGTAGTTCCGGAAATATGAAAAAAAATTTAAAATTTTCACAACCGGAACTATTTTGCAGAAATGCTGGTAAAAGTGCATTTGTGTATACAAAATTGTTGATGGTAATGAATACTGTTGTTTTACAAAATGTGGTTAAATTTTGATGAATTGTTTAATATATATAACATTCTAACCTAAATTATTTATATTAACGCCATAAAAAAAGGCCTACTGCACCTGAAACATGTTCGTTCTCATACCGTACTTTTTCACAACTTGCGTGTGAAATTTGGTGGGAATCGGTTCATTGGTCCACGATATAATTCATTAAATCTACTTTTTCATGTGACGATCTTCATAAATGGAGGACAAAAACAACATTATATACTATCATACTCAATGACTTTCATAGTTGCAGTATACAAAGGAAAGTTAAAATAGATTAAATAGTTTCGCATATTAGCATACGAGGTTAGTATTATTACACCCGTAATAATGAAAATAAGTGACTGGCACACTTTGGATATGCCAATTAATATGGCCTACCGCAGTACAGCATCTTGGCAAATTTGGTGGGAATCGGTTGATTGTTACCCGAGATATGACATAAAAACTTTATTATTTCATGTGGGGACTTCTTACAAAATAGGTACTGCCAGCATATAAATTTAAGTTAAAATTCTTTTTGCAATTTATTAATTATCGCATACTAAGTAAATATGTTTTTATAGCTGCCATTTTAAAAATAAGTCTCTTACCCTCTCAAAACATATCAGTTTACATGACCTGCCATACTTGTACTTGTTTGCCAAATTTGTTGGAAATAAGTTTTCCGGATAGAAGACATAAATTTTTAATTGGTTGTGTGATGCTATCTTACAAAAGAGACTTTGTATACACACATTTGATGGTTCTAATATATACTGCCAGTCTACAAAATAAGATGGATTTTAATGTATGGTTTCAACGATATAGCACACTAATCTAAAACCGCCATATGGAAATCATATTGAAACTAAGTGTCTGATATACAGAATACATTCTAATTTACATAAACTGCCACAGTACTCCTTGCGTGCCAAATTTGGTAGTAATCGGTTAAGTTTATCCAGAGACATTATAGAAATTTTTTATTTATTCCCGTGGCACTAACTATGAAATGGTGGACAACAGTGGCTGTGTGTTGGCACATATGATACTTCTAATATATATTTTCAGCCTACAAAATTGGCTAGAAATTGGTCGAACGGTATGGACGGTATATCAAATAAACGTAGAATATTTCTGTGGCCTCCATTTTGAAAATAAGTGTCTAATCAATATAAATTACTTACGTTTACAGGCTTACCATAGCAATATAAACTTACCAAATTTGACGAGAATTGGTAAAGCAGTTTTCGAGATATCATGTAAATGCTTTATTTTTTCATGTGGTACTATTTTAAAAAATGACAGACCAACAGCAACAGCCACCTATAAATACAATGCTTACATGGCGCACTGCCAGAATACCAAATCTGGTTTACATAGGTTTGAATGGTTCTCGAAATACGACATATCCCCAGAAATTAAATTTATAATGGTCACCATTTTGAAAGTAAGCACCCGTCGTGGTTGAATACATAAAAGTCAGATGTCCCTACTAAGTACTATAGGCGTACGGTGAATTCGGTTCACGAGTTTAAAGGTTTTCGGGGGAGATACATTGACAGAAAAGTAATCTCAAAAACCTTTCTTTCTTTCGTAATATAGACTATTAAGGCTATTGCAGTTTTTTCCTTTTCTTTTACAAGTACGCCTAAATCATTCAGTTCGTATGTGATTTATACATCTGTATCCAGCCAAACTGGCAATACACATATGTTTTACTGCTTTTCAAGAAAATTTTCGGCCACCAGACCGTTTCCTTTGAGTGAAACTTGTCGTTTTTGTTTTACCAACCTCTTTGTGAGATATATAACTCTGCACTCTTTTAGTTGCCTAACGAATCGATTTAGTTATTCTCATGTTTTCCACCTTAGCATTCCAGTAGTATAGTTAGATTACAGTAATGACAAATTACTCAATGTATTAGAAATTAGCAATGCTGCAAAGACATATAGATGTAATTATTTTGCTGTACGTATTTCATAAATAAATCTGTACGCAGTCACTGTCGTTACTGAGTGGTAAAGATACGATGTTTGTCCTTGACCAGTTCTAGAGTCTGTGTTTTCCCATACGATCATGTAACGTACAAGGTCGCAACTTAAACCTTGTCACTGATCGCAGGTGTAATCTGACGCTTTTATTTCTATTTCCCAACGTAGTGCATGGTTTTCAATACGTGTCTAAATAAAAATGACAGCCGAGTATGAGGCTAATTATATTTACACTCTACATAATCGCAGCGTGCTGCGCACGGGAAAGGTACGAAAATTATCAGAACGTACGTTCGGAACAGTCTCCTAAACGATATTTCATCGTCTATCCGAGACGTACGGGATCGTCGTACCTGGAAACTGCCCGTGAAGGTCTTAACTGAAGAACCGCCCTCGTGGACGATGTGTTATGACACACTCGGTCAGCACAGCCAGTGCTCGCCTTGCTAACAGACCAGCTGACGAGAGAGCGGAAGTGCAGTCTGTCACTGCCACGTGCATTCACTGTCTTCCACATCGTACTGAGACTCCGCTGACACACTTGTAGCGGCCGCTAATTTATTAATTTTTTACGTCTTAAGTTTACATGGCGAAAATAAGGCCTACGTCTTTCCACACATTTAACCATTTACAATTACATATTTGGAATACACAAAAAATGTATTATAAACATTAAAGTGTGTAATTTTAGAGTCTCATAGATATATGAGTTATTAACAAAAGTTCTTAGGGCTTAAACAAAATATATAATATGAATTCAAAGAACCTTGAAAACAACATATAGGTACTATGAATCAATATGGGAGAGAAGGGTAAAGTGAACAGTGTGGGTAAAGTGGCCATCAACTGTTACTCCGCTGGAGAGTGCTGCAGTCTGGTGGTGAGGGTTTGAAACCGTTAAGAGGGAAGCCATTAGTATTTTGAGAGCATCTAATATTGTTCTTTTATACAAGTCCTTAGTTCTATGAACGTTTTTGTGGTTTTGTTAATGCCTGACGTAAGGTAAGAGATGAATAGTGTTATAATTTTATCTCAGTACATAGCAGGTTTATAATGATTTACTATCATCCCACTAGAAGATTATGTATTAGACTTTAAAAGCACATGTCATAACATTTAGTAGAATACTTAGATTTTGATTTAGACAAGCTTTTGTGTAGTGGCGTCCAAGAGGGCGGAGTGACCAGCCACCTAGCTTCAATTAACGGGTTGAAACATTCGCCACTAGAAGAAGAGGTAATACTATTCGACATGAAAAGTAACTCTTGGAAAAGCACCGTAGTTTATAGCAGACGGCTGGAAAAATAAGTTAAATGTATTTTCCAAACACTCTGAGATAACCGAAAAGTGTTTGTATTTTTCCCCCGTGGTTTAATAGTATTTAATTCGCTCCCCAGCTGATGGATGTAGATTATATATCAAAGAGAATCGGCTCTCAAGACCTCGATGTTGAGAGCCTCCCAAATCCCTTCACTCACTCAAAAGGGAAGAAACTATTAAATGCGAAGAACTAAGTGGCTGGTCAATGACCACTTTACCCGGTATAGCAGGGTAAAGTGGCCACTTGGTAAACAAATTTCTCAAGTCAATAAAAATAATTACTTGCAATAATAAAGTGTATGAATTCATGTATACTTGAAGACGATGGAAGCAGCTGACGATGTTAAATCGAGTATTTCATGTATGACTAAATGCATACCTTCAACGACTGCCCAAAAATTACATGGAAAACAATGTTGTCACTGCGCGAAGTCCTTTGGTAGAAGTTGCAATGCATGGCGACATGAGAAGAGTGACTGTTTGAAGAATCCACATCATGCTTTTCTTAGCTGCTATAAATGAGTCAGTTAATAAACACACCAAGGTCAATACATGCAGTGTTTTATCTCCCACTGAGAAACAGCATGTGACGACTTCGTTACCTCAATGTTCGCAGATGACGAGCGAACTCGCATGATTGAGTATTACAAGAATGGCCACATGATGTTTATGCAAGGTGATGCGATGACGAAACACATCAAGAAATGCAAGGATTCGACTTTTCAGAGCCAGCAAGTGATATCGCCAATACCCTCTGCTGCATCGATGGGTACTGTTTCCACAGACGATTATGACGACACAGTTAATGCTTATGACGGAATGAGAGACATACGAGGCATGATAGAGTAGGTATGCGTGGAATATACACTTGCAAGACGTTCGTGTGAGGTCGACGAACTTCAAAATAAAAGGTTGTCGGCTCTAAATACTGAAGAGGACCATGTGGCTCTTGCAAAAAAAAATTAACTTAATATTGATGATGAAACAGGAGGTGAAGACGATCATGAAGACAGCATTGATGATACTGGCTATGATGACAGTGTTGGTGAAGCATCTGATGAGAAGGATGACGATTTTCTTGATGTTCCCACACATTTCATCATCTAGTCTCCTTCGACAAGTGGTATGAAGAAGGCAGAAGGAGTCAGGAACTCTCATTTCATATTTCCCGAAGACCCTAATGAACTTGTTGATAGACTCATACATTTGATTGATTTGCAAAAACGCGGGGATCTCTCACAAATTGTTGAGATAGCTTCATTCATAGATGAACTAAAGAATCAGGGTTATATCAGATGAGACTTTTGGCTACTGTCCGTGATCTGCGAACATCTGAGAAATTTAAAAATCAAATGCCCAAAATAATTAGTAAATAAATTAAATTTATGTATACATAGTTATGTGTGTATATTTTATTATATAGTATTTTCTACTTCTCTAAAAAGTTAATACATTCAGCTGTATAAACAATTGATTGCGAGAATCTGTTTTAGATAAAATTTATGTGAGCTTGCACAGGAGGAGGGCTATGGTTTATTTTTCTTTTAACGCATTGACGATCAAAACTACCTGCTTCTATATGTATATACTTACATTGAAAATAAAACCAAAACTAAATATGTCAATTGATATATGTTGTGGGTATGGACCTCGTCGTCATTCAGTACAGGACGATAGTAGGTGTCATAATGGAGAAATTAGTGCCACCTAGACATTGAAAATATAATCCAATATGGAGGACGCCGATAGCATCACCTATATGTTAAAAACACAAACAAATATTGTTGCCACCTGGTGGTTTAGACAAATGAAGTGCCAGATGGCTGACATGCAATGATAGAGCATAAGTAATTGGGAAACAAGGTGATGATGTTATGGTGGTTGTAATCAAATGTAAGATGAATGACATGGTATAACAAAAGAAAGCATGGATAAAATCCAAGATAGTTGTAATGGAAAGACTGAGCATGAAGGAAAGGTGACTAAGCAAAAGTGGAATCCAAGATGGTCTGCCGAGCATAGGTGAGAGAGAACGACAGCTCGTCAGGTGGCTAAATCGAGAAATTAGCACTGTTTGGGGCGTAAATCGGTAACTTATACACTAGTGCCACCTAGGTGAACAAAATGTTAACAAAGGACAAACGAAAAAAAAATAATATGGTGGGTGGAGTGCATTCGACAGAATGGGCATTAATGAAGGGGAAGGGGAGGGGAATGTTAATACAATGTGATTGACTGGAAGACGGTCAGTCCTATGCTAGACATGGTACTGAGGAAACCTTAAAAATGTAGGTTTTTTTTAATATAAACTAATTTATGAATTTTTTTATAATTTTAAAAATAAATTTGTAGTTTTTTTAACATTTTAATTTCTTTTGACAATGTAGCAATTTTTGTGGTTCAAGATCAAGGGTCAAAGTCAAAGGTTAAGTTCAAGATCACCTGGATCTAATATGGTTGTTGGGGAGCACATAACATGGTTTCTGGTAAGCTCCAGTCTCCATCTTCTCTAAGCCCAAACATTTGAAACGTTAATTTTTATAAATGTTTTAAATACATTTTTTAATGTATATATATTTTTTAATAAACCTTTTATAGTAATTTTTAATATTTTTAAAAATATTTTACGGACATTTGTTGAAGAAATTTGTGATATTTTCGGTTTGTCATTCAAGGTCAGGGACATGGGGTCAAAGTCCAGGTCACTTGGATCAAATATGGTGAGACTACCATATAGGATCCAAGTGACATTGATTTTGACCTGTGCTCCTGTGCTCCGGCCTCCCGTACCCTTGTGACAAACTTCCCCAAATCAAACTACTAACGTCATGGAAAGATATGACAGTTCAATGCGTAGCTTCTATTTCTAGGTATGATGGAAATTTTATTTTTATCACTTAAGAAAAACAAAACAATAATATATCTTCGGCACTGTCAGTTACCATGGTTGTCATTACGTACCATGCATTATGATGTAGGTAGGCGATAGCATTTCATAAGAGTAGTAGGATTATGCCGATCCGAGAGCAATGGCTGAATGCTGCGGATCTTCAAATCCGTTTTTTTGAATCCGCCATTTTGGCAGCCAGTATGTCGGCATATGGTTTCCTTCATTTGTGTTCTTGACTTTGACATTTGACCTTAACCTGGTGAACTTGACCTTGCAACCACAAAAAATACAAAAATTGGAAAAATAAAAAAATACTTAAAAAAACTTAAATTCTCGGAGATTCTCACCCCACCACCCCTCACCTATACTCATTCTATCGCATGCAGCCATATTGGTTTTTCATTTGTCATTTGTTTATACATTGCTGGAGGATGCCATTTTGGACTTCATATGTTTACTTATACAACACATAGGTGGCGATAGTGTATTAATTAACCCACCAAACGAGCTGTCGATTTAGCCACCAGGCTGCAGCCATATTTGTTTATGTTTTTAAAGTATATGTTGTGCTGTTGGTGTCCTCCATATTTGATTATATTTTCAACACATAGGTGGCACTGATGACTCTGACCACCATCTGGGTAACCTTCGCCTTGATCTCAAATCTGTGACCTTGACCTCATGCCCATGACATTGGATATCCTTGAACCCAAAATATCCGAAACATTCTAAAAATTCCAAAAAACATAAAAAAATTAATTAAACTCTTGTCTTTCTATTAATATTTTTATAAACCTCGCAATCTCTCCATCAATATTTTGATCAATCTCGTAATCTTTCCATTGATAAGCACTGCAATCAGCAATTCACACACCAATCCACTCCAATCCATACTCCAATCAACTCCAATCCATACTGCAATTCACTCCAAACCACACACCAATCCATGCACCAATCCACAGACGATTCCACACACCAATCCATATGCTAATCCATGTCAATCCGCACACCAATCCACACATCAATAGACACCATACGACACCCCAGTCCACATGCCAATCCACACACCAATTAACATACTAATCCACAACAATCCATACACCAATCCACACAAATCAATATCAATCCACAAAAATCCATACCAAACCTTTGTAATCCTCCTCTGCGACTCACAGCAACCCACAGCAATCCTTTGATCAATCCCAATATTTCGATAAATCCCAATCCTTCGATAAATCCCTATCCTTCTATCAATCCAAATAGTTAACAATTATCTTCTGAAATCCACACGAATCCATGGAAATCCTTCGATAAGTCCCAATCCTTCGATAAATAGCAATATTTCAATCAATCCCAATCCTTTGATCTATCCAAGCATTCGATCGATCCCACTCCTTCGATATATCATTCAATAAATCCTTCAGTTTGTCCACCACCCATATGTATAGAAATTACATTCGCTCTCCAAACTGTCTGCAAATTTGTACATGTCGACAGAATTAATATTTTGTTTGCAGTCCACTATCTATGCATTTTTATACTGAAAGTTTTTATTGTTATTCTGTACTCGCATCTCTCCGTTAATAGTAGAGAACTCATAGCACAACTTTATGAAGTTTTGAGGGATGAAAAGATACACCGCAAAAATTATTAAAACACGATTATTACTTTTAAAATATTATTTTGTAAATACAATTTTAGAAGAAAGCAGTTAATCACATCATGCGACATGATCCCTGATCATCAGTTCATTAATTATTGAAGATATCTTGTTAATGCGCGACAAATCTCCACCTTGTTGTAAAGTATTGAAATGTCTGAGTCTATCAACAAGTTCATTCGGGTCTTAGGGAAATACGCAGCCAATATTCTCATCGTCTTCTCCATTATTTATGTCGCTTGTTGCAGCAAATGTGGTGGAGTGATGTGTCAGTGCATAGAGAAAATCGCGATCATCTTCAGCACTATCACTGTCTTCATGTTCGTTTTCATCAATGCTGTTTTCATGGTCATCTTTACCTCCTTTTTTGTATTCTGTATTAAATTTGCTATTCTTTGTAGCAGGAGTAGTATGCTCATCAGTATTTAGATCCGATGACTGTTTATTTTGAAGTTCGTCGACTTTATCCGAAAATCTTGCAAGTGTACATTCCACACAAAACGACTCTGATGCACTCGTTCCATCTTTAGCATTAACTGTCTCATCATAATCGCCTGTCGAATCGGTAACCATCGATGTAGCAAGAGGTATTGCCCACAACACTTGCTGACTCTCAGTAGACCAATCCTTGCAGATCTCTGTATGTTCTTTCAATGTATCACTTTGCACAAACTGCATGGAACCAATGTCGTAATGCTTCATCGCGCTAAAAGGACTTTTCGTACAGACCATTCTCTCATGCCTACGAGCATTTTGACCGTAGGTGAAAACTCTATCGCATAATCGGCACTGGCGACAACCAGTTAGCGATGATGCAGGCTGTGGCTTCATGATCGTCGAGGTCAAACGCAGACCTTCGTATTAGCAATTCGTCTTCGTGGTATGACAGGAGAGCGCTTCCAAATCGATGTTAACTTCTCAACGTCTGAGCAACAACTAAGGTAGCAGCATGCGTTGCAGCTCTGCATATACTTTCTCCCATCACTCGGAAAAGCCGTCCGATATTTTCTATGACCAAGGGGAAATTTATTTTGTTTTAATAGTTTAGGGCTTCGAACTTGGGTCCCTACGCCATACCTAACAGTTACAGATTGCTTAAAAATTTGTACGAGTTGCGCATGAATACTAAACAGTGCACGAACTGCGCTAATAAGCTTAGAAAACTTAGACTATTAATAAAATTGCAAATCTCATATTTCTTCCCGACTCCAGAATAATTCTTCTTAACCTTACATATCGCCATTACTATATATTCCTCCTTACACTGCGCAAAATTACCAAATCTTTTCTAAACCCAAAGAAAATTATTTGTTAATAATTTCTGGTCTCGATCTGGAGGCCTACGCCATGTCTAAACGAAGATATTGCTTAAATGAAGAGCCAAAGAAAACTGGTACACCTGCCTAATATCGTGTAGGGCCCCCGCGAGCACGCAGAAGTGCCGCAAGACGACGTGGCATGGACTCGACTAATGTCTGATGGCATGCAGGAAGCATTGAAATCTGCGCCAATTTGAGAAAGGGTTGCACGTCAGTCACGTTTAATATTCCTCGTCAGTCGTCGTTTGTCCCGTTCGTTCACGATCTTTTTTCCGGCCACAGCGATGTCCAAGATTTGATGTTTTACCGGATTCCCGATATTCACGGTACACTCGTGAAATGGTCGTACGCGAAAATCCAAATTTTATCGCTACCTCGGAGATGCTATGTCCCAACTCTCGTCTATAACCACACGTTCAAACTCACTTAAATCTTGATAACCTGTCATTGTAGCAGCAGTAACAGATCTAGCAACTTTGCCAGACGCTTGTTGTCTTATATAGGTGCTGCCGACCGCATCGAATTACTCTGATTGGTTTCATACCTCTGTTATTTGCATATGTACGCCTATACCAGTTTTTTTGGCTCTTCAGTGTATATATTAAGTGCGCAAAAACACGTAAACAGAAAGAAACTCATGTACAAAGTTCGTTAAAAATGATCCAATGCCCAGGTCGGTATTCGAACTGGGGTCCCTATAGGACCCTATACTATGTTTGTTCATTGTCCAAAATCTGTCTCACAGTCTACTTTTTATGTTTCATACACCATATTTTTATTCAGAATTTATTCCAGCGATTATGGGAAAAGTGTCACTTAGGTGGTTCTTGCATGGAAAACCAGCAGTGTTCTTTCTCTCATTCTCAATTATTATCAAACAAATAAACATTTTCCTGAAAAATATTTTTTTGAAAGTAGTGCGTTCCCTACACTTACTTTTTACGGTGTTTTGAACACAAATTATAAAAGACTTTGTTCTGCAGTAATGCAAACATTACGTGCACGGTTGTGTGGTAGACATATTTTAACAAAAAAAATCTGTTGCCCACGAAACTTAAATTGTTTTCAAATGACCTCCTTTATTTTTACTAACCAAATACTTAATTTATATTGGACTTATGTTACGGGATAGGCATGCGGAAATAGTACTTATTTTTTAACTAAGTTACTCTTCCTGTTCGAGTATTTCGTTATTGCGAAAATATTGACAGATAATTAAGTTTCTCAACTATCCTTCCTGTTGATGGTTAACATTAGGATTGCATTTTCGAGTGGGTTTGGTAGTAATTTGTAGAACATGAAATAACATATTAGTACATAAACATTTTTTTTGGGCTTGAGAAAAGCAAATGCGTTATAGGTACTGTGCGATATATATATATATATATATATATGTACATACGCCTGCTCAAAAATACGCGACCTGGCTATGAGAGAGGAAAAGGTATAATAATATTAACAATTAATGTAGTAACGGATTTTTATTTTTCGCGACTAGCTACCCAAATGCAATCAAACGTTAGGCGAATATTGTATGTCTATCTTGGAACGAAGTTTAGTGCACGCGCGTGTCTACAATGTCGCTCGAGTCTCTATGTAATATGGTGTTAAAAATACGTTATATGTGGTATCAATAATTTCCATGGCACTCCAATTGGCCAGTGTAAAAATTTATAATAAGAAAGTTGGTGGACAAGATGGAAGAACAGACAGCCAAGACGGAACGAGAGAGCATGAAAAGACAACACAGAATGATAGATCATGAAAATACAATATAGAATGATAGGGCATGAAAAAAAACACGGAATTAAAGAGCATGAAAATATAAGATGGAAAGAGGTGCATGAAAAAACAACATGGATTGATAGAGCATGAAAATTTAAGTTGGAATGATAGAGCATAAATTGTAAAATCAAAATGGCGGTAACAAGATGGTTTTGTACTGACTACGAAGATTGTGGCTGTGGCATAATCCAAAATGGTGACTGTGACATCTAACGTGATGGCGTATCCAAGATGGCGGCGAATCCAAAAATCCGCAACCTTCAGCCCTTGCCCTCGGATCAACATATTCTATCTACTTATCTGGAAGCCGAGTTTAACGTCTATAATTAGATACTGGGGAATTCCATGAAAAAATGGCAGCTGTTTAGACTACGGAATCGCAATCTACAATCTGGAGATACATGGGTTTTTTCGTTAGCTACTACCACAGTGAGAAAAAACGCTCGTTTTACACATACCACTATTTTTCCGGCTACTTATTCACTGTCCGCAGGACCGCTACTGCCTTATCAATTGGGATTCGAATGATCCGCAACATTTCTTGATCTGAGCCTACGATTAAGAACTGTGTTCTGCCAGATTTGGGTGGCTCTTAACACCGAGGTCTTGAGAGCAGACGAGGGTGAAGCGATGTATTGAGCAGCGCTGGAATGCAAGGGCGGGGAAAACAGGAGAACCTGCTGACCAGCGGCATCGTCCGGCACGATTCCCACATGAAAAAATCAGGAGGCGATCCCCGCCGGGAATCGAACCCTTGTTCACCAAGGTGGGAGGTGATTCGTCTAACCACTACACCATCATGGCCCCAAGCGCGTTGTATTTATCAATTTCCACGCTAAGTTTCTCTCACTTAATGTTTGTTTTGTAGGCATATTTAGCTGACTGTAGGATTTTTAGGCATATCCGTTGCATTTATTCATGTATATCTGAATCATGTTAGTTAGTCAATGTATTTTTGTTCTTTACGAGTAAGAAAGTGAAGCATTGGCGTTGGGAGGGGTAAATATTTGCAGCAATGTGCCTTGCTTGTTATCATAATCGAATTGAGGAAAGCTGGTGGTATAATGGAACTTTCCTCGGATCACTATAAACTGCAATAAATGTTGTCTCAGATTACCGTGGAACTGCAACTGTGTCTTTGTAGGCGACTTGGCTTCGAATGGCAAGGCTGTGCATGCCGCGTAGACTCTTGCGGCGATCTGTCATACCCTTCACGTCTTCGTATCCTGACTCACTCCGTACCTCCAAAAGCGTGTACGATCATTAGGCAAACACCCCCCCCTCCTGCAACGTCGGCTAGTTCAGCGATTTTGTAACGAAAATGTGTAAACCACAGTCGTTAAAAAAAATATCAGTAGTAGTTTGTAGCGAGTCTACTTTAATTAGTCACAAATACCTCCGCATGAAGAATAAGTTCCNAAAAAAATATCAGTAGTAGTTTGTAGCGAGTCTACTTTAATTAGTCACAAATACCTCCGCATGAAGAATAAGTTCCGCCTTGTAGGGAACGTTACTAAACGAAGCCTGGGTCAGAGTGCACCTTTCAAGGTCAGCTTGTTGCAGACGGAACGCAGATTTGCAGTATTAAAGTAGAAGAATTTCAATTGGCCCACTCTACTGGGGAAATAGCCTCACATACAGACGACAGCTACCAACGAAAATAATTCTTTATATCTGAAAAAAATTACGCTGAAACTTAACAGGCCATCAGTTTTGCGGCTGCTACAGTCATTTACTTCCCACGCATGATTAGCAAAGTCCGATAGTACGCTTTGCAATCGCCCTGTGTCAGATAGTCTACATACATTGTCTGAGTAGCGAGAGTGCAAGAAGGTAATCTGGCTCGCAGACTCTCAAGTGCTAGACATTATCAACGGTCGTTTATCAGGCTGTGGTAGCACGATTCGTCAAGATAGCGTCAACAACCCAGCAAGACACTTGAACCATACGATTGCTTCTACTGTGCAAATGAGGCCATGCGTAGGCTGGGAGTGTGCGACGTCGCTACGGAACTAAAAGCGCACACGAGCGGAACTGCTGCCTCGCAACACCTGATTTATATTCACCTCGACCGCACCAAGCAGACAAAACCTATTTGGAATCAGTCTTTTCTGCCTTACCGTTTTATTGTTTGGTTGCAACCTGTTTGCGACCGCACTGGTTACTCCGTTAATTTTAATACCGAGGCACCGAAGTATGTGGTGGACGACGAACTTAACGCTTCCACTGTTATACTATACTTAATTAATTAAACTGTAGCAAGGATTTTTTGTAATAAACGATTTGTAATTGTTAGTGATTTTGCTTCCCATATCCAAAAGTAATTTGCGGTTTAGTGCTACCTATCGGTTCGTTCTCGAACTACCTTTATTCGATATAAATGTTGAGTCAAATACACATTTAATTTTTAATAAACTGTTGTAGCAACACACGTAGATAATACAAGAAATTGGTGGTATGAGATCTGTGACACAGCGAGCAGCTGGGGAATATCGGCTAAGTATGCTCTTTCCGCGAACAGGACTTTCGGCGTCAGCTCAGGTTCTCGGCGTGGCTCGTGCGGAAGATCGAAGACGAGATCTCATTGGCTGTTGCAGCTTTCCGCTTGGTCTGTTCGGCGTGACGGGCCTACAGTATATGCGAGACCCGGCCCGTAGTCCACTACCCACGCCAGCCAGGACAAATATGCGTCTCCCGCAAATGTTCCTTCCCACTACGCGTCGAGCCCCTGTTTACACCGGAGCCAAAGGAAGCGAACACGTGCCAACGAGCACGTGGAAGACCGACAACGAACGGATCATCAGCGGATGCGAACCGAACCAGAACGAACACGGACGTTCACGCTCGCGTGCCGTTCACGCCGCGGCAATGCTCGGCGAAGTCTTGTTCTACTCAGGTTAGGAACAAAGCGTGATGCCTTATGGGAGACCTCGGCACTGGGAACATTTCCACCGCTAGGTGCGCAGTGTTCCAAAAAAAGAATCTTAAATTAAAATTTTAAGCTACGTAAATAATAAAAGAGAGAAGTTTGACTTAATTCCCCGATTTTTTATATTAAATTCATAATTACTACAATTATCGTGGTTTTTAACGTAGAAAATAGAGAAAATATGGTACACATGCGGCACTAGCGCTTACCTGGCGGCGAAAATGTTTGGTTGCCAAACTTTGAACATTGACATTCCCAACCTGTTGTCGAAGTAACCTTAGCTCAGTCGTATTCGCTCCGGCGTAGACACGCCTTGTTCACCTGTAACGGCAGTGGCATTCCGGGAAAATATTTGCAGGTGATACAATATGTTTCAAAACACTGTACGCTCATTTGATTGTTTGACGAGTGTTCTGGCATGTGAAGAGGTGCTCAGGAGCCTAGAACTATTATTTACTTTTTTTTTTTTAGAATGTTTCGTTCGTTGTTTTTTGCGATATAGATAAGTAGCCTGAAAAAAAAGTATGAAAGTAAAATGACATCAAATATAAATAAAACGCATTATACGAATTATTTCAAAATTTAACCAAATTAATATTTTGGGATATAACACGAATTAGTTGTTAGATGTTATTGGAACGTCATGAAATACATTTCATGGAAATGTATTTCATGGAAATGTATTTCATGACGTTCGCCCGTATTTGAACCTTTTATCTTTTGAGATAAAGTTAGTAAAATAAATTGTTAGTTAAGTCCTTACTTCAGATGAACCAAGTGTCAGATTTCAAAGAAATTACAACGTACAACTCCTTGAAGCTTCAATAATAATTTTCCTGAAACCAAAAGTTTGTGTGCATACATTTTTTTGAAATTTGTACTAATCAAGATTACAGCTTAAACTTGTTATATTTACGTTAATAAAAACGTTCAAATGATTTGGTATCGTGTCAAGAAACTATAAAATATCTTCAAAATCTATAAGAAAAAAAAAGCGACCACTGTAACAGTTTTGCGCGGTGGTTCAGTGCCGAAGTTACCGGATTCCAAGTGATCACGTGAAGCACGAAAACGTTTATCATGCCGGAAAGAGCCAACAGCAGCAATGAAACTGCCGATGTGCGTATATAATATTGAAATACCCGGTATCCTCTGTGTGTTTACCGAAGGTCTATTGACGAGCGTCCAGTATGCGTAGTCTCTTAGCGGTTAACTTAGTACTTTAGAAAGCTTTGTTCTGATCTTCTTTTCACATCGTTTTGTATCGTTCTGCCAATTGTAAAATTTGCATATACATCGACCTGAAGACTCGAGCGTCGCTCAGGTGAAAATATGAAGTTATTAGGAACTTAAATATATTAATAATATGCCAGTTATTATTCTTATGTGTGTAAGGCAAAATAACGCAAACTTGATTTGCCATATATTTAAACATTACACTCGCAACACANTATTATTCTTATGTGTGTAAGGCAAAATAACGCAAACTTGATTTGCCATATATTTAAACATTACACTCGCAACACAGCGTTAACACTTGTTCTTATTTCGCTGCCATGGCAGAGTGTATGATAGCATCTATTCAGTTACTGGTAAGCGATTATTTTTAGGGTTGATTTCAATCATGCTCACCTTACCGTGAACATACCCTACCACGTTGAGAAAAGGATTTTGTCGAATTAAACAAAGTTTGTTTGATGCAAACAAACTTTGTTTTTTTTTATAGAGGCAATAAAATGTTTTTTTTAAACCAAATAATTTTGTTGTTCTTATTTGGCTGCCCAAAACATATATTTGGTAAAACGATTATAGATTTGTTTCGCTTTACGAAAATTAAACAGTTTCGGTTAGTATAAAAAAGTTAATGTAGAAGCTTAGATCACCTACGCCTCAGTAATCTCAGCTAAAGTGACTACTAATGAAGAAAGAATGTTTTAAAATATATAATGTTCAAATACTGAACGTGTGCAATTAAATGTTTTAAGTTTAACAGCTTTACTTTTTAGCTTCCGGTTGAACTTGTTTTATTAAGATGTTTATAACATTATTAAGTATCAATATGTGCATCAACAAACACTGTTGCTCTCCTAATTATCACAAAATATGCAAACAAACACTCGAGTTGCAGTTTTCGAAAGAAGGAAATCAAATGAGTGGCCAAAGAAATATAAATAGTTGATTCAAGAAAATGTTTTGTTGACAGCCTAATTTATTTAGGGACAATACAGAAATTTTGTTTATTCAAACGTGTCTTTGGTTAGATAAACAAAATTAATTTTGTTGCTTTTCAAGTTCTGTCTATTCAAAAAAATATTTTGTTGGTGCAACTAAATTTTTATCCTTTACAAATAATATTTTGTTGGCTGTTCTCTCAGTGCACAGAATACTTATGAATACAGAAGTGAAACAGCTCCTTAAACAACGAACTCCAGCTACACACGCCAACAAGATGGCGTCACTTGCCAACATGTCGGGACACCGTTTGGCAGTAATTGCCTGCCAGTTGGCAGCACAGCTATGGTTTACTCTACTCAGGTTGGGAAGCTCAATGCTTTTAGTTCGGCAATTTAAATTTTTCGCCACTAGATAAGCGCAAGTGTCGCATGTGTACCGGATTTTCTTTAAGTTAAAAAACAAAATATTTGCAATAATTATAAACCAGATATAAAATAAATTCTAACTACGTAAAATATTTCTCTTTTATTATTCATGTAGCTTAAAACGTTAATTAAAGGTGACCTCTTTGGAACACTGCGCACCTGGCGGCGGAAATTTTCCCTATGCCAAACTCTCCCATAAGAAAACTCGTTTTGTTCCTAACATGAATATAATTAACCTTACCCCAGCCAATAGGGTACCTTTCGCAGAATACGCCAGCCAATCAGACGTAGCCTTCACGTAGGCAATCAGCGAAGCTAATAGATACGTCCACAACTAAGGAAACTCCACATGATTTCACGTTTGTATACCTACCTATTCTGTGTCATAGGGATTCGCAGGGTCATGTAATTGCGAGGGGTGTGGGGAGGGGGTTAAACCACAAAATAAATACCCAATTTGACATTGAAAGTTAAAAGTACAAGGTCCAGTGTATTGCATTTAGACATGCTCATTACTAAAAGACTACACTACACTGAAGAGCCAAAAAAAACTCGTATAGGCATACGTATGTAAATAACAGAGGTATGGAACCAATCGGAGTAACGCGATGTGGTTGGCAACTAGATCAGTTACTGCTACTACAATGGCAGGTTATCAAGATTTAAGTGAGTTTGAACGTGGTGTTATAGTTGGCGTACGAGAGATGGACATAGCATCTCTGAGGTAGCTATAACATTTGGATGGTAGCATATGGCCATTTCACGAGTGTACCGTGAATATCCAGAATCCGGTAAAACATCACATCTTTGACATCGCTGTGGCCAGAAAAAGATCGTGAAAGAAAGGGACAAACGATGACTGACGAGAATCATTCAACGTGACAGACGTTCGACCCTTTCTCAAATTGGTGCAGATTGGATTTGTGGACTGCTCTGGGGGACTAATGGTGTGAATTGCCTCCTGCATACCTTGAGACATTAGTCGAGTCCATGCCACGTCGTCTTGCGGCACTTCTGAGTGCTCGGGAGGCCCTACACGATATTAGGCAGGTGTTCGAGTTTTTTTTTTTGTTTTTCAGTGTAGATTACAGAATTTATTTTTCATTAACTTGCAGTTCCAAACACGCAGTCTGTCTAGTGGAAAATACGTAATAATTATTTATAGTTTTCCTAATGATGTGATGCAATCAGGTGTGCAGGCGCACTCCCTGCATCCCCCTTGCGCACTTCCTGCATCCCCATTGCGCACTTCTTGCATCAACATTGCCCACTCCCTGCATCAACATTGCCCACTCCCTGTATCAACATTGCCCACTCCCTGCATTCCCCTAGTGCACTCTCTGCATCACACTTGCGCACTTCCTGCATCTTATTTCGCACTTCCTGCGTAACCCTTGCGCACTTCCTGCATCCCCCCTGCGCACTCCCTGCATCTCACTTGCGCACTCCCTGCATTCCCTTTGCGCACTTCCTGCATCCCATTGCGCACTTCCTGCATCCCATTGCGCAGGCTTATGTTTGTGACGATACTCACGTCTCGTTCTCAGCTCACTATAATAATTAATGAATCTACCTACCTTCGTCTTCAGCATTACCCTCCTTGCNCCTGCATCCCTCTTGCGCACTTCTTTCATACCCCTTGCGCACTTCCTGCATCCCCCTTGAGCACTTCCTGCATCCCCCTTGCGCACTTCCTGCATCCCACTGCGCAGGCTTATTTTTGTGTCGATACTCACGTCTCGTTCTTAGCTCACTATCATAATTAATGAATCTACCTACCTTCGTCTTCAGCATTACCCTCCTTGCCGTAAAACATGAGACTTGAACTGGTTGTCACAGCTATTCTGGAAATTGTCACTCTAACACGCATCACGTAAACATAAAGGATATTTCATTTAACCGGTATGTATAAGGCCACCCAGGTGATTTTGGGGGCCTGGGCAAAGTTGGTTTTTTGGGGGAATCCCAATTTCGGGGAGATGACACCACGCACTTAGAATAATACCTACGTTTACATTCTACGTTAACGATACAAAACACGTTACTAAGAAACCGGTTTACACATTGAAATACCGCGAAGAACTATATATATATTTTTTCACTGCCATTGCCTTGTTGATATAACTGTATTAAATTCCGAATTTTCACGATGTTCTGGAACGTGATAACCAGCGTATTTCGAGAGGGCTGGTTGATGCTGTACCACGCTGTGCCGGGACGAGCCGATTCAACAAGTGTCCCATCATAAACCAACTCCCATCACTATATCCTACTTTCACTGTGTGATGTTATGCACAATTGTGTTCTTTATTGTAAACATTCATTTGCGAATGGGTTTGTGCGTCGTTATATGCAGTAACAGTTAATTATGACGATTGGGCGGAGGCGGGGGGCTTGGACGAGTCCCTTGGGGAACTGGGGCCAGTGACCTCATGTGGGTGGCCCTAGGTAAGACTGTTTCCCGTGTGCCGGTCCTGAGGAAAGTTGTTGAATTACACTCTACCGCAGCCCAAATATACCTGGGAAGGTCTGTGCACAAACTGGCGGGTGAGTTAGAAACTTACATCCAATAGAATCAAAATAACATTGCTTACTTTGAAGTTCCCCGTAGACATATAAATTGTTGTGACAACTCATTATAGTTTGTTCGTAGTTGGATAAG
Organism: Clitarchus hookeri; assembly: GCA_002778355.1. Taxonomy (NCBI): domain Eukaryota; kingdom Metazoa; phylum Arthropoda; class Insecta; order Phasmatodea; family Phasmatidae; genus Clitarchus; species Clitarchus hookeri. The sequence continues at coordinate 48,416 of NQII01005974.1, read as the reverse complement.
AGTTTTTTAAATCAACTTCTTAAATTTCAACAGTCTTGTAAATGTTTATATGTCAAGCCCTCCGGTAGCACTTTAATTTATCAGTTCGAGTGTTGCAATCACGTAATTATTTTGGTAAGCCCTGTACTTATGTTCAGCATTTTTCTTGAAACCAGAAAAACTGCGTGCTGCGTACTTGATGATATTAGCATTGCAGAAAATAACACAAATAATATGAGCCACAAGGAAAACCTAAAATACTGACAACTGATGCCTTTCTGTGTACAGCACTGTCGTAAGTATCATTCACGTGCAACGTTCACGATCGTATACACTGTGGCTGAATAGGCTAACTTTAACGCTAACAGCTGTTATAAATGTAATATTGGTAGCAAAACAGGAATTTTAACTCCATGTTTTATCAAAAGAGTAATTTATAATTAATTTAATATACAATTGTGGGTTTTTAATACTCTAAAGCAAGATTTGGAATAAAAGTTACCTTTATAACAATTTCACTCAGTCATTTTGTGGCACAAAGAAAAAAGTTATTCTCCGAATAGAGCTGAATTTTTTTTGTACTAGTATAAGTGTTTTGTAGTTTCAATGGAAAGTTTTTTTTGTATATTTGTACGTTTTTACGTTTCCAGGAAAAGCCTTTGTATTTCCACAGGAAAGGAAAATTCTTTGCAATAATACTGAATTTCAGTTATTAAATTAATTTTTTCGCCAGTAGTAGGAGAGTCCCAGTACAAGTTTTTGCGAGCGGTGACAACAGAACGTGAGGCGTTTTGAAATTGTATGAAAGGACTGTGTTGCTTACGTTTCCAATTCCCAAGTATATTTCTATATTTGTACGCAGCATTTTAGAATGTAATATTCATTTGAAGTCTTACAGTACAGGAAATTATCGTTTGTAAGACATCCAGCAAATATGTATTTTTTGTATAGAATTATTCAAAAATATATATGTTTTCGGGTAGTATTAAATAGGGCTAAAATAATTTTTGCCAACTGATTATCAAAACTATTTGACTTGCGGCCTTAAATTCTACAAGTGGTTTCGGCAGGTTACACAATGATCAAAAATACGAAAATTATCGTTCTTTTGTAAGAAGGCATACTCACTTATTCGCCCATCAGCTATAGCTCAAAGTTGAGCGAATTTTAAAAAAAACCGTTCTGTATACTTCTCCAGTGTTCTTATCAAGATGGCGGGCTGTTTAGCATAGGCCGTTGTTTTATATGCAAGGGCGTACCCTGATATGATTCTGGGGGGAGCTAAGATTCAATAAATGTTTATGTCACGGCACAATATTTCTACTTAGATTCAGCTTTCTGTATACTCCAGTCATACTTACGAGAAAATGATTAAATTACTAGAAAAAGGTGCACAATTTTACAAAAATATCTAATTTATAAAATAATGGCTAGTGATATACAGTAAAAAAGTAAACATTATTATTTTACAAGCCAACCTCTTTGTGCAGTGTTGGTTCCCAAACTTGCATCTTACTGCACGCCATGAAGTCTTTCTTGGGGTTTGTTTCGGAACTAAAACAACCTCGTTGCCACTTACAGGAATTTCACGATTAACGTTTAGACTAGCTAGGCGCTTCATGATATCGTGAGAGAGTTGTCAGTCACTTTACACTTTTGAAACACTCACTCCTCACAGATAAATTTTCATTATCCTCTCGAATAATGCTGATACACGATTGATAAAGTATAGTTACATAGCTGAATGCTCTCGATTATAATTTCAAGTTTGATAATGTTTCTGGGAGGGGCTTGAACACCCAAAGGCTCCCCATTCCCCAATCATGAATGCGCTCCTGTCTCTGCGTTGTGGTTTCAAAGTTTTTGGTTCGAGTTCAAAGTAACACGTAGTTGTTAGTTCAGCAGACTTAATATAACGTCTACTGAATTAATGATATTTTGTAGAGTTTTCCTGTAATATTACGAGGCCTGAGCTTAGGTTGCCAGCAGTTTTCATGACGTACTTTACGTCGGCGACGCACTTAAGTGCAAATCGTGTACTGTGTTGCACATCAAAGATCATTTGATTGCGACGCTTTNAGTTCAGCAGACTTAATATAACGTCTACTGAATTAATGATATTTTGTAGAGTTTTCCTGTAATATTACGAGGCCTGCATTCTTGAAGACATTCAGCGGCGTGAGCTTAGGTTGCCAGCAGTTTTCATGACGTATTTTACGTCGGCGACGCACTTAAGTGCAAATCGTGTACTGTGTTGCACATCAAAGATCATTTGATTGCGACACTTTNCTTTACGTCGGCGACGCACTTAAGTGCAAATCGTGTACTGTGTTGCACATCAAAGATCATTTGATTGCGACACTTTCCATTCGGCACTATATCGGTTGACATATGGCGGTTTATGAACATTTCACTACATAATCAGCGTGTCTGGTGTAATTTGAAACGACAAGACGTTGTAAGATTGCAGAGACGAACAGACTTGGTATTAATGGATTGGTAGGTTCTAATTATTTGAGTATTGTCTGCTCAGGTTAGGTTAGAGGTCTTAACTTAACTTAATTATTTGGCCAAATTTGATTCCCTAGTTTACTTACATTATCAAACCAAAAAACAGAACACATAGCATCTATTTCCAAAATATAACTACACTGAAAAAAATCTTCTATCCCGACAGATGTATGAAACAGAGATGGGGCCTGCATTGCCTCGTTGATATATTCAAAGTCAAGATTATGTTAACTGTAAGGTCTTCATATTGGAAGAATTCTTAGCAACCTTTCGGGTTTCATTATTTTTCAAATTGAGTTAATACAAAACTTCTCACACGTTTATTAATAGAACTCTACTGGAAACTGCCCGTGTCTGCTAATTATGACCGTTCAATATGGGAAAAGGTTTGATTGTTTTCGTGGATGTTGTTGGCAATCAACAATTGTTTCCAGTTTGCCTCATCTCAGATATGTCCGAATGCTCCTTAAGTATCGTTACCGAGTCTTTGCAGGAGCCACTTGCGGCTAACAGCTGTGTCCTCTCATCGTGCTCATGCTTGGTTTATTTAAATTCTTAATTAGATTTATTACTAAAGGTCGTAGTGAGTAGTTTTTCGGTTTCATTTTGACTGTGTCATGGCGAGGTCATTTTGCACGCAGATGAAATGAACTGCAACTTATAGCCAAAAAANCGGTTTCATTTTGACTGTGTCATGGCGAGGTCATTTTGCACGCAGATGAAATGAACTGCAACTTATAGCCAAAAAACAATTTAGAGTAAAATTAAACAAATACGGCGATTAATTGAGATAAAACTTGGGACGTTCAACCTTGCTCGGCCATCAACATATATACGCATGCATGCCTGTCAGCAATGACATTTTCGATTTTATTTATAAAAAGTTAAGTAGATGCAATATCCTTAAAATGGCTTACCGAGGCGGATCTCCAGCAACGGATTCCTCTGGTTGGAGTGCGGGCGAAATTACGACGAAACTGGCAGATGTGGGTGAACTCCCTCAAGGAAGTGCAAAACGNCCTTAAAATGGCTTACCGAGGCGGATCTCCAGCAACGGATTCCTCTGGTTGGAGTGCGGGCGAAATTACGACGAAACTGGCAGATGTGGGTGAACTCCCTCAAGGAAGTGCAAAACGAAGATGGGGTAAATTAAATATTTATATTATTACTTCCATTACTTTTAGATTTGTATGACAACAACGAGTGTGACATCTTAAGGTATACTAGCTTTTACCCGCCGCTGCGCTCGCGTGGTTTTTGTAACAAACTTATAGGGAGAAATAACGGTATTTGTTAGTAGACAGACACTGATCATAGCTGTTATAAATGTAATATTGGTAGCAAAACAGGAATTTTAACTCCATGTTTTATCAAAAGAGTAATTTATAATAATTTTAATATACAATTGTGGGTTTTTAATACTCTAAAGCAAGATTTGGAATAAAAGTTACTTTTATAACAATTTCACTTAGTCACTTTGTGGCACAAAGAAAAAAAAATTTCTGCGAATAGAACTGAAATTTTTTTTGTAATAGTATAAGTGTTTTGTAGTTTCAATGAAAGTTTTTTTTGTATATTTGTACGTTTTTACGTTTCCAGGAAAAGCCTTTGTATTTCCACAGCAAAGGAAAATCCTTTGCATTAATACTGAATTCCAGTGATTAAATTCATTTTTTTCGCCAGTAGTAGGAGAGTTCCAGTACAAGTTTTTGCGAGCGGTGACAACAGAACGTGAGGCGTTTAGAAATGGTATGAAAGGACTGTGTTGCTTACGTTTCCAATTCCCAAGTATATTTTTATAATTGTACGCAGCAATTTGGAATGTACTATTCATTTGAAGTCTTACAGTACAGGAAATCAACGTTTGTAAGACACCCAGCAAATATGTATTTTTTGTATAGAATTTAAAAAAAAAATATGTCTTTTCGGGTAGTATTAAATTGTGTTGAAATAATTTTTGGTAACTGGCTAGCAAAACTATTTGACTTGCAGCCTTAAATTATACAAGTGGTTTCGGCAGGTTACACAATGAGTAAAAATACGAAAATTATCGTTCTTTTGTAAGAAGGCATACTCACTTATTCGCCCATCAGCTATAACTCAAAGTTGAGTGAATTTCAAAATAACCGTTCTGTATACTTCTCCAGTGTTCTTATCTAGATGGCGGGCTGCTTAGCATAGGCCGTTGTTTTATATGCAAGGGCGTACCCTGATATGATTCTGGGGGGAGCTAAGATTCAATAAATGTTTATGTCACGGCACAATATTTCTACTTAGATTCAGCTTTCTGTATACTCCAGTCATACTTACGAGAAAATGATTAAATTACTAGAAAAAGGTGCACAATTTTACAAAAATATCTAATTTATAAAATAATGGCTAGTGATATACAGTAAAAAAGTAAACATTATTATTTTACAAGCCAACCTCTTTGTGCAGTGTTGGTTCCCAACCTTGCATCTTACTGCACGCCATGAAGTCTTTCTTGGGGTTTGTTTCGGAACTAAAACAACCTCGTTGCTACTTACAGGAATTTTACGATTAACGTTTAGACTAGCTAGGCGCTTCATGATATCGTGAGAGTGTTGTCAGTCACTTTACACTTTTGAAACACTCACTCCTCACAGATAAATTTTCATTATCCTCTCGAATAATGCTGATACACGATTGATAAAGTATAGTTACATAGCTGAATGCTCTCGATTATAATTTCAAGTTTGATAATGTTTCTGGGAGGGGCTTGAACACCCAAAGGCTCCCCATTCCCCAATCATGAATGCGCTCCTGTCTCTGCGTTGTGGTTTCAAAGTTTTTGGTTCGAGTTCAAAGTAACACGTAGTTGTTAGTTCAGCAGACTTAATATAACGTCTACTGAATTAATGATATTTTGTAGAGTTTTCCTGTAATATTACGAGGCCTGCATTCTTGAAGACATTCAGCGGCGTGAGCTTAGGTTGCCAGCAGTTTTCATGACGTATTTTACGTCGGCGACGCACTTAAGTGCAAATCGTGTACTGTGTTGCACATCAAAGATCATTTGATTGCGACGCTTTCCATTCGGCACTATATCGGTTGACATATGGCTGTTTATGAACATTTCACTACATAATCAGCGTGTCTGGTGTAATTTGAAACGACAAGACGTTGTAAGATTGCAGAGACGAACAGACTTGGTATTAATGGATTGGTAGGTTCTAATTATTTGAGTATTGTCTGCTCAGGTTAGGTTAGAGGTCTTAACTTAACTTAATTATTTGGCCAAATTTGATTCCCTAGTTTACTTACATTATCAAACCAAAAAACAGAACACATAGCATCTATTTCCAAAATATAACTACACTGAAAAAAATCTTCTATCCCGACAGATGTATGAAACAGAGATGGGGCCTGCATTGCCTCGTTGATATATTCAAAGTCAAGATTATGTTAACTGTAAGGTCTTCATATTGGAAGAATTCTTAGCAACCTTTCGGGTTTCATTATTTTTCAAATTGAGTTAATACAAAACTTCTCACACGTTTATTAATAGAACTCTACTGGAAACTGCCCGTGTCTGCTAATTATGACCGTTCAATATGGGAAAAGGTGTGATTGTTTTGGTGGATGTTGTTGGCAATCAACAATTGTTTCCAGTTTGCCTCATCTCAGATATGTCCGAATGCTCCTTAAGTATCGTTACCGAGTCTTTGCAGGAGCCACTTGCGGCTAACAGCTGTGTCCTCTCATCGTGCTCATGCTTGGTTTATTTAAATTCTTAATTAGATTTATTACTAAAGGTCGTAGTGAGTAGTTTTTCGGTTTCATTTTGACTGTGTCATGGCGAGGTCATTTTGCACGCAGATGAAATGAACTGCAACTTATAGCCAAAAAAACAATTTAGAGTAAAATTAAACAAATACGGCGATTAATTGAGATAAAACTTGGGACGTTCAACCTTGCTCGGCCATCAACATATATACGCATGCATGCCTGTCAGCAATGACATTTTCGATTTTATTTATGAAAAGTTAAGTAGATGCAATACCCTTAAAATGGCTTATCGAGGCGGATCTCCAGCAACGGATTCCTCTGGTTGGAGTGNCGAGGCGGATCTCCAGCAACGGATTCCTCTGGTTGGAGTGCGGGCGAAATTACGACGAAACTGGCAGATGTGGGTGAACTCCCTCAATGAAGTGCAAAACGAAGATGGGGTAAATGAAATATTTATATTATTACTTCCATTACTTTTAGATTTGTATGACAACAACGAGTGTGACATCTTAAGGTATACTAGCTTTTACCCGCGGCTGCGCTCGCGTGGTTTTTGTAACAAACTTATAGGGAGAAATAACGGTATTTGTTAGTAGACAGACACTGACCANGGCTGCGCTCGCGTGGTTTTTGTAACAAACTTATAGGGAGAAATAACGGTATTTGTTAGTAGACAGACACTGACCAGAAACACAGAACAGAGTACTAACGATGTTATTCTTTGTTGCTAGAATCGCTCTTTTACATAGCTACTGGTCGTCATTTATATTTATTTATAGATATGGGTAAACGCTAGTAATCAGTTCCGTATCACTCTGCACCAAATTACTAAAATCCCGTGTTAGTGACACACAGCCCTCGGCATCTGTTTCTAACCACCCATCTCTAATTTTTAATAGTGTAACAGCATAATGTCCTGTATCAACGTCATTGTAGAGGTGCACTCTCATATTTGTCGTCAAGCTGAATTTCTTGACATTTGCCCATAAGCTTGACGACTTGAGGCAAGCTTTGATTTCATCTGCAGGTGTGCCCCTCTTAATCACCGGTAGAGTTTGGCAGAAGTCCCCAGCCAGTAATATAACCATTCCTCCCATAATGTCTGTATTGTTTCGTAATCCTGTAGAGTTCGGTTAAGGGTCTCTATCGCTTTTTTGTGTGACATTGTGCTTTCGTCCCACATCAACAACTTACATTGACGCAGCATTGTACCCCGAGCGCTATTTTAATGAATTTTTTCCTGAGCGAGTAATATATTTTTTGGGATAAAAAGTAGCCTATGTCACTTCCCGGCCCTCCAACTATCTCTGTGCAAAAAATCACGTCGATCCTTTGCTCCGTTGCGACGTGAAAGAAGGACAAAAATAAACAAACAAACACACCTTCGCATTTATAATGTTAGTTTGGGATAATGTACAACATTTTCTTAACTATTCTTAAACCATTGTGGAAAGCAGGTTCCGTAAATAAAATTTCGTAAAGTGAAGGGTTTGAAATTATTAAGCTAAAAATATACACCTTTGAAGGCTTTTTTTTTTTTTAACTTNTAACTTCCTACGGCAGTTCAAAATTACACTTCAATAAAGTACTCATATACATCAATTATCCAAGCATTGGGCGTATCTGTTTGTTCGATGCTCTTTACAGAATATTAAGATGAAATGAGGTGGATATGGAACAGCGCCGGAAACGGAAGAACAACGTCCAGCACGATTCCTAGCACATGCTAAAATCCAGGAGTGACCCTACTGGGGATAGCACCCGGATTACATAAGTGGAACGCAAGCGCTCTATCCACTCAACCACCGTCGCTCCCTAAAGACAGAAAGAAGAAAGGAGGGCTTAGAAACTGCCCAAGCATAACAGCTTCTATCAGTTAGCATTTCAAAAATTGCAAATTAATTAACACTGGGATTATAGGGAGCATGCAAATGACACGTGCTGCACTCTTGCGACAGGCTTGATAAACACTTGGCGGGAGGCTTGGCGACCTTATGCTGGGATACATGCGGGAGGATTGATACGTGAATTATATATTCAGTGTTACAGAGAACGCGGAGAGCAAACCACAAAGTGACAATCAGAACTTTCGTCTTGTCGGGTACAGTGTCACGTTTAGAAATATTTCACAGTATATAAATTGTTCAGTTTGCCTAACGGTAAGTAGAACAGTTTAAGAAGAAAGGCTTGCGCTGTGGCAGTAAAGCGTGACTGAATCATCTGAGAGCCGTGAACTCTCGATGAATATTCCCGTGTTTGAAAGTTAATACTTTCACATTAGTGCTAACAAATTGTCGCACAGCTCCAAGTAGCACAACAACGAAATTCAAAGGAATTAGTGACAACTCAACACTGGACATATTTTTTTTTACTTCATAGCATATGTGCTTTTCGTAAAAGTTCTGATTTTATTATTCACTAGCTGTGCCCACGGCTCCACTCGCGTGGAATACATAAGTATTGTTTAGGTTTTTTTTTTTAATAAAGTTTAATTTTACTTAGTGTTCATTCTTTACTACATGATATTGTTCCATCTTTAACGGTATAGACAGTATATTTATTGCAAGAGAGCGCGATGGCGGCAAACATTTTTCCGACTTGATTCACTATTATCTACACTACTTATTCCTTACGTTACTTTACGTAACATAATATATACTTAAACCTGGCCAGACAACATAGCTATGAATTAAAAAAAAAAACACGTAAATAGGATACGCGGTTCTCGATTTTTTAGCGCACTAACAGACAGACAGAGAGACGTTGAGTTTNGTGGACTACATAAGTATTGTTTAGGTTTTTTTTAAAATAAAGTTTAATTTTACTTAGTGTTAATTCTTTACTACATGATATTGTTCCATCTTTAACGGTTTAGACAGTATGTTTATTGCAAGAGAGCGCGCTGGCGGCAAACATTTTTCCGACATGATTCACTATTATCTACACTACTTATTCCTTATGTTACTTTACGTAACATAATATATACTTAAACCTGGCCAGACAACATAGCTATGAATTAAAAAAAAAAAACACGTAAATAGGATACGCGGTTCTCGATTTTTTAGCGCACTAACAGACAGACAGAGAGACGTTGAGTTTTATAATATGTATAGATGCACGTATTTAATCAAACCTTCGCTTTAGATTTTTTAAAAAGTATCATTTATCACGTAATAATTATTACTGAACTTTCTGCTCTCAGCATGTTAGTACTGTGCCAGCACAGTCAATTGGTTTGTTTTACTTGTTCATACAAAAAGTTTACTTCAGCGGAGTCACATTTGTGTTAGTAGCAACTAAAACTTTTTATTATAAAATTTAATCAACAATTATAGCCTTCGAGTACAGATTTCGAGAACGAATTTGNGTCTTCGAGTACAGATTTCGAGAACGAATTTGCCTTTTTCTTGTAATTGTGCGATTGTTGAGTTGGGAGCTTCTCGCAATCAATTAAGAAACACAGCGCAACAACAAGCCCGCAACGCTTCGATTGATCTGCTTTGTATTTGCAGTCGCCTGTCGTGATGTTCCTGTGTGAGTTGCACTGCACTTGGATTGTGGTGTACAAAATTTCTAAACTGTAAAATTGTATAAAATAATTTCTGTGAATCATAATGGAAGTTTTTACACATACAAAATGTNGTTTACTTCAGCGGAGTCACATTTGTGTTAGTAGCAACTAAAACTTTTTATTATAAAATTTAATCAACAATTATAGCCTTCGAGTACAGATTTCGAGAACGAATTTGCCTTTTTCTTATAATTGTGCGATTGTTGAGTTGGGAGCTTCTCGCAATCAATTAAGAAACACAGCGCAACAACAAGCCCGCAACGCTTCGATTGATCTGCTTTGTATTTGCAGTCGCCTGTCGTGATGTTCCTGTGTGAGTTGCACTGCACTTGGATTGTGGTGTAAAAATTTCTAAACTGTAAAATTGTATAAAATAATTTCTGTGAATCATAATGGAAGTTTTTACACATACAAAATGTATGATACATCCGGTTGCAACAATTGAAATATTTAGCGTCGCTAATGTGTAGGCTGAAGCAGGATCTCCACTATGCATTTCAATCTTTCCTGAGCAAATGTAGAAAGGTTACTATTTTACAATTATTTGTTTTCTCGCTTGTCGTAGTACATTTTTGAACAAATTTTTACATGTAAATTGACTGAATCGTTACGTAGTGAGGAGTGAAGGCGCCAGTGAAAACATGTTTCCCTCAAACACTTGCATGTCAACTTTGTTTAATGTTAAATATGTACCCTAATTTTTATATATATAAACAAAAACGTTTGAAAGTTTTTTTTTAAAAAAAGGGTTTTCTGAAACCTTACAAGACTATCATACACTATTCTCCTAGCGACGTTATTGTATTGTTTTCTGTATTCCACGTGCTCGTCATTCTCTCCCACTCCGCTAGGGGCGCCACCGAGTAAACATTGCTCATTCCCACACTCCCTATACGCATTTGACAGATGAAACACACTCAGTAATGCAGTTTAAGTTTACGGTAATAATGTTCACACTTCAGTTCACGTTATGTTTAACAAGTGAGAAACCAAACATACAGAAGGAATTAGCAATATAGCGCAACACTACATATAAACTTAAATTAAAAAAACAACGGTAATATGAGGTTTAAGAGAATTATTAAAAACGAAAATCAGTTTTTGTGTTATAAAAATAAAGCACTAACTAGATATTATTTATCTAAATCGTCATCGATTTGTCTTCACAATTAATTTTATCCAATGTTAATAATATTTTCTGTATAGGTTGCAACCATTCTAAATGGGTCGTTAGAAGGACGAGCCATCGTGAACTCCAGTACAAAAACCAACGGCCTTCCAGGAAGTCAAAGGAGACTTGTAGGACGGCCCAATATCAGCCACATTCTCAATACACAGCCGACAAGGAGGCTTCTAGGCGTGGAATTCGCTCGCCTGGCTCTGCAGTTTGCTGAGACATTTCTCAAAGAGGCAGCTTCGGTCTGCTTCACATCATCCGTATCGGCTGCGAAGTACCAGAGAAAGAAGAATGCCAGCGGCATATTGTACGAGGCATACATCAGCCGGTGGAGAAAACTAGGAGAATTTGGGGAGCTATCACATGTTCCTCGTTCCGGAAACGCAGCCTCTGATACGTCAATAGTGTCTACCCCACTTGTAGTTAGGCATACAGATGGGCAGCAGAAAGAGGGCAGGTATTTGTCATGTTCTTCTTTGGACATAATTATATATTTTTTTCCTTTATTTGTTATTATTCATTAATATAAATTATTCAGTTGCGTAAGTTTTTAACAGAAATGAATGTCTTTTTACTTTCTTTTAACCATTTAAAACAATGGTAGCATGGTACTGCCGTTACCTTGATGATAAATAATAATTTATTAAATATCATGTTTAATTTTAATTTTTGAAAAGTAGTAATTGGGAAGAAGAAAATGGATCAGCGACTTGACTTTAGTTTGATTCCATTAAAATACGCACATTACCCCCATAAGTCATGGTTAAATTACAAGAATAAATTAACTAACAAAATCGCAATTCCCAATGGCCTAGAATTTTCTGTTCCTGTGAGAGTGAAAAGACAATTGTCACATCAAATTATTTACTTTTTTTACTATACGCGATGGTTCGTGGTTAACTGAGTAATTTTGAAAGTCTTCTTTCTGGTCACTCTTTCCTTGCGCCGTGTGTTCAATTTGACTTTCTAATGGACCTAATAACTAGTATACATGTGTCCGCCAAGCGAAACAGCCAAATTCTTAGAAACACAAATATACATTTATTCGCCATATTGTATTATCATTTAAATAGAACAAACGCAATAAGTTTCTGTTGTCACCGATTAAAAACAATTTAAACATTTAATTTTGCTTAATAGAATTGCGATTCTATTATTATTTTGTAATTGTGCATTTTCTCTCGTGTGTAACATTAGTGGGCACAACACATTTAATTATAAATTCACTTTTTTTTTTGTTTCAGATGATCCTGATGTAGCGGAAACTCTTGTGGTTGCAGGATAGTATAAGCGTGGTCCTTAGTGGAGATACTGTCATCCACCGTGTGACAGAAACTGAAAAGAGCCCGGGGACTGTAACTGACTAGTTAAACTGGTTTCCTAAAGTGTATCAGCCACAGGGATTTCGATTGGTAAGTTTACTTCTTTCACGCTTATTTTAGGTGTTCTCCTATATTACTACTTGTGTGACATTTGTTTTTGGTATCGGTTGAGAAGTTACCGGAACTTTATTTAAAAGCCTGATTTATTAGATTCTGCTACCATCCGAAATTGAGGACTTTACCGGTTATCTAATATCGTATTTAGTTCTTACAGATGGGAACTGGCGACATGTCGAGCTGAATTTGAAATAGGTTTTGTGATTCCAGTGACATCCAAAGTAAAACATAGTGCGGTCAGTTGGGTGTCAGTGTTACGCACAATAACTGCACTGTTAATGTATCGTGTAAGTGAATTTGTGCGGATACGTTAAAAAGTTTTNGGGGGGGGGGGGAGACACAAAGGGACACACACGGGAAGCTAATTTCATGATCCAGTTTCTCGTCAGGATAGTAGGCTGAAAATTGATTGTTATATATTTATAAAAATAGTAGTAAATCACCACGATGAGAACTAATCATGTAAACAATTGTATAAGATAAAATTTCTAGGCTCTATAAATTATTGTCCGTATATTAAAAGTTTGCGTCTCTTCGGATTTGAACAGAAAAAATTTGCACGGGCAGCCGATGGGGGTTCCTGCAGTATAAAGCAGTCTATATATATTAAAAGTAATTAAAACGCATTTCATTCTAAATGTATAATCTAGTTAACAGTACATTCAGGATAACAAGTTGCACTTTTCTCGGTTTTTTAAATTGGGCTATCAAAAAAAGTTTAGGTAATAAAATTATTTGTATGCATAATATTGCGTCACATAGAGCTTCTAAACGTTACTATGTGTATATTGGCGATTTTAATATTCACCAAATCAATTTTATGAGGACAATATCATATAATTCACCCTAAGTTTAGTGAATCTAATAGAATGTTGCGACAGTTTTCCTATTCTAGCAATAGATATTATCGTATGAAAAAAACAGAAATCTCAAAAACTCTATTTTCCATTACCATAGTCTGGTATTGAGGGTGCGATATGCTTTCTTTGGCCGGTATTTTTGTCTGCATGCATTAAGTAGGCCTAAGTAAATGACGGCTGTACTGAACGAAAGCGGTAAGGTTAAAATTTAAAATCAAAATGGTTTCCCAAATTATTTTGGATTGTGAAACGTAGATTTTAATTCCTAATTACATTTGCATGGCAACAGGCGAACTGTAAAATATGTTTTCCAGCTGCCGGATGTTTAATCTAACATAGAAAAAAGGAAAACATGAAAATCCAAATTTAAAGAGAGCGTTGTGTAAGACTATTGGACGTAATAAACATCTTTCACATCAATAAAAAAGTTAAAATTGTTATTATTAAAATTATTCAAGGAAAAAATTACAATTTTAAAAATAGGTTATTCTTTAGATTACCCAGCACAACACATCGATCATTACAGCTGCAAATTATATTATTTTAGGCCGTATGTGTGTTTGCTATAGCAATGTAAGATTTGTGAGTATTTAAAACATATATTAGCTGTTCATGTAATTTACATCGAAAGAGCCTTTTCTGTTTCTGTGGAAGGATTATTTTATATACATGTAACGAAATATTGCAACTGTAATTCTAATGCACGTTACGAATATTGCTATAAAACAAGATAAATTACAAAAACATCTATAGCGTTGATACAAGATGCTGCCTATTAGATTGACCGAGTATAGCGACTACTGGAGTATAGGAACTGTTGCCAAAAAAATTAAAATTTCTTTGAAATTCAGCATGTTGCAAACCCATTCCAAACTCGTCTTCAACTAGCCACTCGTGATATACTGCTACAACGATCTGTAATAAACAGGTACAAACACAAAGTAAATCATGATAACTGTTATATTATACGTTTTGCAAAAATAAAACTATGTAAACTTTCGAGCTTGTATTGATTGTCAAGATGGCAGCAAATTTCTCTAGTCCTTGTTGGCACACATACTAGTCTGCGCGGGTTTCTTTTCCGTTAAAGATACCCGAAGATACGTGTAGCTTCAAACCCTTGCGAAAACTGAAAACGATTCTTAACGCCGTTGTGATTGCTGTAAATGTGTTCTGTCACGACATTGCCACGCTGAATAATGTCGTTATATTTTGCAGTGTTTCAGAAAACCTACTTCCTACATCTCTCCAGCCCGGAAGCCGGCGAGGTCGGAAACGCATGATGGTTCCGTAAGCCACGTACCAACTGCAGCAGACATGCAGTTGGCTAGGAGGAATACACTTCAACGTTTAGGCAGGACATTCCCTCCCTTGGTTATAACTACAGGAGAGACCTTCACAGACAACTTCGAGTGCGTATGTTGTCGTCTACAACGCGTTTTACCAATTTCCCACTTTCATTGAATCTATAGACAGTGCATTCAAAATGCTTCATGCTACCGGGGCCAAGTTCCCTGAAGAAGCAGAACATATTTGTTAATCTATTGAAATTGGATTTTACAACATCAAAACTAAGTATGATCGCACAAACCAGGCAGTTAAACAGTTTTTGGCTAACCTTAGTATTTTGGAATAAAACAAAATGTACACGTGCTGCAGTTGTTCGAGAACTTTCGTTGCAGTTTCCCAACTAACTGAACACACGAGAACAGGATGCGTAAAGTTGGCTGGTAGTAGGGAATTCCGCTTTGGAGAATTAGCATGCTTTCGGCATTTTCCTTCAGTAACTTCCCTCAAGAAACATTGAGTAACAGTTCATTCTGCAATAATGTCAGTCTACTCAGAATTAGATACAACTTATTGTACAGTTTTTCCAAGTACAAGCCAATCAACGAATCAGAGAGAGAGAGATAGAGAGGGAGAGAGAGAGAGAGAGAGAGAGAGAGAGAGAGAGAGTCAACAATTTCATAATATCCTGGGAATACCATTAGTAGGCTAGAGAATCATCTGGCAATTTTCATATCATCACTGTGTGGCACCCTGCGTATAACGCGTAGCACGGTACAGTTTATTTTGACAAATTGGAACAATTTGCATCTAAATAAAAAACGTTATAGAACATAATATACATGAGGTAGTAAGTAGAGAGAATAATACAACAAATGTTCAATCACGACTCAATTAAGTACTGTCCGAGTATTCTGATTGCCTAAGAGCATTTAAATGGGAATACAAACATTTTCAATTTTTGGAACAGTCCGGAACCTATGTCAGGCCTATAGGAATTACTATTGACCAACGCATGGTACAAAGACGCACACAAATGTGCGTGGATCTGGTACCTGTACCCTCCACCATGCATGTTATACCAATCACTGCTGTTTTTGAAAAGTATTTCTCAATGCGTGACGTTTTGAAATATGTTCTAGAACACTTGCAGTATTTGAAGGACAATACTGACAGTGTAGAAAACATCTTGCAAGGCGAGGTGTGGCGTAAAATCTTGGAAGAAAATGAGGGTCACAATTTGAATCTTCCCATAGTTGTCTTCTTTGATGACTTGGAGGTTGGGTAGTCACTCAACAATCAGTTTATCATTGCCTTTTATAACTACCCATAACTTTTCTATTTTCAGCGACACCTTCATACTGGCTATCTTTCATTCTTCGGACAGAAGAAAGTTTGACAGCAAAATCATTTTTCAGAAAGTGATTGAGCAACTAAGCCACTTGCATAATATCGGTATATCGGTGATCACTGAAGTCTTTACTGGAGTTATAAAATTCCATGTTGCGTGTTTGACTGGTAACAATGTCGGTTTGAATGGTTTGTTAGTTTTCATAGACAACTTCGTTGCAAACAATTGTTGCAGAACTTGTGTGACTAACAGAGAACTAGTAAAAACTGCGTGCTTTGAGGACGGTGCATTATTGAGGAATATGGGAAGTTATGGAAATAGTTTGGTCTTTAATGATCGATATAGGACTGGCATAAAAGAGAAATGTGTTTTTCTTGGATTAGGAGGTTTTAAGATGTTTGAGCACGTTTCAGTAGACATTAAGCATGTTCATTTAGAGGGCTATTGTCGTTACCTTTCTTATAAAGTACTTAGTTCAAGAGACCAAACTAGTACCACTAAATATTTTACAAGCCCGATTGATTAATTTTGTCTGGTCCGGACTCTAGTTCAGAGTTTTCCAACGCAGTGTTTAACGAAGGGTCTAGTCTAAGGGTTAAAACCTCAGCTTCGGAGATGCTTACATTAGTAAGATATTTTGGTTTATTAGTGAGATACTACGTTACAAATCACGATGAAGTTAGGAATTCGTATCTAGCTTTACGTAGAATAATGGATAGATTGCTGAACCATAGAGTTAGTAGTGATATGTCTGAACAATAGAAATGTTTGATAGCCGGTCTTAATGAAACTTATTTGAAACTAACTAATAAACACCTGAAGCCAAAGTTTCATTTTCTTGCGCACTATCATGAAATGCTCTTGAAGTTTGGACCACCAACTCAAGTCTAGGCAATACGATTCGAGGCAAAGCATAGGGTTTACAACATTGCTGCACGAGTCTCATGTAACAGAAGGATCATTTGCACAACTATTGCGATAAAAAATCAACTCGTTATGCATAACATGCTTTCTAAAAGTGCACCTTTCCAATTTTTTTCTGTTGAGGAAAAAAAAAAAAAACGAAATGCAACAAGCAGCATTATTCAAAATATATTTGGTTTTAAGTGATTCAGTCTCTAACTTAAATGCTATATGCGGGGTAAAACTCAAAGTTGTAAAATAAGATGTAAACTCCGTTGTTACAGTTGATCTTTGTATCCAAAACTTTTTGTCTGTGTTTGTCCAAATAAAGGAGATTTGGATCACGGATTATAATGATCTATATTTTTAATGCCAGTTGTTTGAAACCATAGAATTTGGTACGCATTTTTTGGGCATATGAAGATCGCAGAACTGATGAATAAATTTGTCTTGATTGTGACAATATTATGCTCCATGTTCTCAACACTACTAGCGTGATGAGCGACTTGAAAATGTACATAACTCTCAGAATTTCTTTAAACTGATTACTTATCCATATATAAAGGAGTTTTTGTTTGTTAAGCCAGTATTTCTCTTTAGTAAAAAACTCTTTGAGAGTGATGTGTGACTTGTAAATATATTTTCCTTTAGGTTAATTACTTACCCGTGTATATTCGGGATATTTATTTACTTCGCGGTTAATAAAAAATGCATAAGCTATTAAGGCAGTGAATATATTTGAATGAAGAAACAATATAAGCATGGTAGAATTGCCAGCATCTATAAATATCGAAATAGTACATATAAATTGGAAATATTGAAACTTTATAGTGAAATTTTTTTTTCTGATTATTCATGTATAAATCCTGATGATAACATTTTTACAGAGAAAGAAGTGACTAGCTAGTTTATGCGGAAGTGATAGAGCGGCAGTTTCAAGGTGTTGTAGATAACTGTCGAAATTTGCTTAAGGCAATCTTTATCTTCTGCACTGACAATAATCTTAAGTGGTAAGTTGAGCAATGTTTGTCATGCAAGTTAATCTGTTGAAGGCTACGTTTTGTGTTTTCACTCTTTAAGGATCTATTGTAACTAACAATGTATAGTTGTTTAGTATGGTTATGTAATGTAAAATTTAGATACACATAGTAATTTATTTTTCTCGTCATTAACATTTTTTATAATTTAGAGCTATGGTTTCTTTCAAATAAATCTTCAAATTCCATTGTCAAAATAATTTGTTGTGTGTATAGACGCCCCTTGCTTCATACTATACTAATAATAATTCACTACTTTGACATAGGGTGCGCTATTACGTTCGATGAGTTGCAATTTATTTTAAGCTGTTTTTCGATACAAATTCCTACACTTTACCCATAATGGTGGCGTAGATAATTTTGTTACTTTGTTTGCAAGAGTTAAAATTAAGAAATAAAAAAAATCTCATGGCCTGAAACAATTCCCATTTAATATGCTTACAGTTTTGCACATTCAACTACAAAATTGGATTGATAGACTTAGCATTTGTAGACCATTCAAATGTACGCTCTCTGAGATACCCTTCCACAAACATCCTATTTGCCATGAACTAATAGTAGTGTGTTACAAATTATTGCAGGAAATTGCCTGTTAAGTTATACACACCACGTTAAATACCTTCGTATTCTCTAATACCGAAATGCTTTAGTTGGCATGTCGTTTAAGTACTGACATTTTATTTGACATACCAATTCGAAACTGTTTCCCACATCAATTAAAAAAATAAATGTAAAATATTTCTGAAATGATGTATTACATGCCACCTTTAATATTTTAAAGATGTATTTAACTTGACAGGTTGAACATAATGGCAGGTTTCCCGTATTATTTGTTAAATATTTCATTGTATTAACGATGTAGCTTATTAAAATAAGTTCGTAATGAGATACGACGTCAGTGTGAGTACGTGTGAACGGTGCGATACGCAGGGGCAAACCAGAGGCCGCATGCTCTACATACATATGATACTAGGATTCATATTGATACCTGCCCAATGCTATGCAAATATTCATCCATAACTTAGACGAGAGACGCATTCCGTGGTCGAATTGAGGCTAGCCCTCAGTGTTAGAGCGTAGGAATACGTCGACACTACTGTCTCTAGGTCCAATTTACTAATAAATTCACCTCGTTTTCAGGTTACCAATAAATCAGTTTTATTAACGCTTAACAGGGCCACTTATACATGTACACACGAGACAACACTCCCCTTCCCTTTTATACGTAGGCTCCGTATTGTTTGGCGCGGCG